>LLCB01000683.1:0-12819 GCA_001414345.1 Hymenoscyphus infarciens | reverse complement strand
AGTAGAGAATAAGACTAGAAAGAATATATAGTTATAATAGTTTAATTCTCTACTTAGTAGAGAATAAGAGTAGAAAGAATATATAGTTATAATAGTTTAATTCTCTACTTAGTAGAGAATAAGAGTAAGAAGAATATATAGTTATAATAGTTTAATTCTCTACTTAGTAGAGAATAAGAGTAGAAAGTATATAACTATATTTGTCTAATTCTCTACTAAGTAGAGAATAAGAGTTAAAAAGATATATAGCTAGATTAGTCTAATTCTCTACTAAGTATAGAATAAGAGTAGAAAGAATATATAGTTATAATAGTTTAATTCTCTACTTAGTAGAGAATAAGAGTAGAAAGAATATATAGTTATAATAGTTTAATTCTCTACTTAGTAGAGAATAAGAGTAGAAAGAATATATAGTTATAATAGTTTAATTCTCTACTTAGTAGAGAATAAGAGTAGAAAATATATAACTATATTAGTTTAATTATCTACTAAGTAGAGAATAAGAGTAGAAAAGATATATAGCTAGATTAGTTTAATTCTCTACTAAGTAGAGAATAAGAGTAGAAAAGATATATAGCTAGATTAGTTTAATTCTCTAAGTAGAGAATAAGAGTAGAGATAATATAACTAGATTAGACTAATTCTCTTTTAAGTAGAGAATAAGAGTATAAGATATATAGCTAGATTAGTCTAATTCTCTACTAAATAGAGATTAAGAATAGAAAAGATATAAAGTTATATTACTTTAATTCTTTATTAAGTAGAGAATAAAAGTAGAAAAGATATATATTTATATTAGTTTAATTCTTTACTAAGTAGAGAATAAAAGTAAAAAAGATATAAAGTTATAATAGTTTAATTCTCTATAAAGTAGAGAATAAGATTAGAAGATATAATACTAACTATCTTAGTTTAATTCTCTACTAAGTAAAAAATAAGATTAGAAGATATAATACTAACTATCTTAGTTTAATTCTCTACTAAGTAGAGAATAAGAGTATAAGATATATAGTTATATTAAACTAATTCTCTACTAAGTAAAGAATAAGAGTATAAGATATATAGTTCTATCTAAGAAATATATACTTTTAGTATACTTTATAAAAGCCTATATACCTATATTATAAGTAATAGATTTAAGCTAAATTAGATAGGGTTTTAAGCTATAAGAAGAAGGCCTAGGAAAGGAAAATAGGAAAAGTTAAGAAATTAATATATAAAAATTTAGATAAGAGAACTAAGCGTCTACTTATAAATAAAGGTAAGTTAAGAGAAGAAACTCTAAATATTTTATATTATATTAATTTTAAAAATAGTTAAACTTAACGCTTACTAGCTATAGTTCTCTTAGAACTTAATAAACTAAAAACTTAAAGGAAAAAAAAGAAGCTACTAACTCTTAGTATAGCTACTCTCTTAGTCTCTTATAATCTTATATATATACCTTAATAAACTTTAAAGTTAAGAAATCTAAGAAAAAGAAAACTTATAAATACTTATAAATAACCTACTCCTACTATCCTAAGCTATACCTCTTATACTTCTCTAATACCTTATAAGCTACTCTTAGTAATTTATAATGTCTTATAACTCTTATCTATTATCTTATAAACTAATTATAATTATAAAAGTAGTAAGACTAGTTAGTTATATCTAACCTTTAAGCTAATAGCTACTTAGATAGTACCTACTTAGAAACGCTTACTATCTTTTATAAGATTATAATACTATATATACTTAATTTTAAGGTAGAAAAGCTTTAATTTCTTATAGTGTTTTTTTAGATTAGTTTTATTAAAGTACTTAATATACTTAGAAGTTATTTTTATATAGAAGAAAGATATATAGTAGCTAGTTATTAAAGTAAGATAGGTATTAGTACTTATTATAAATAATCTAAAGTTAAAGAAGAATAATAAGTCTTATTAATAATTCTTTATAAAAGAATCTACTTTACTTATAGTTTAAAGCTTAGATCTTAAAAGTTCTACTCTATATTATAATAGTATACCTATCTAATACTTAGATTATGTTTTTAAATTTACTAGAATAACTTTTAAACCTTTTTTAGGCTTTTTTAATAAGAGAAAACCTTTCTTAGATTCTTTAGGCATTCTATAAGAGTTTTTAATAGAGATAAATTAAGAGTTAAGATTATAAGTAAATATATATACTATTAAATCTAAGATTACTATAATATAGATATTACTTATATTAATTTTATATAAGTCTTATATAGCCTAATAGTATAGCTATTACTTCTCTTTAAATTAGTCTTCTAAGACTATATTAATAAATATTCTTTAGGAGAAACTAAGAAGCGTTTAAGTAACTGGTTTTAACTTTATAGTAGTTACTAATTTAGCTAAATTAAAACTTTATATACTAGTAGTACTAAAAGTGGCTACTAACCCTAAGCTATAGCTACTAGTGTTTATAAATTCGTTTTTACTATTGCCTTTTAAAGTGTTACTAGTATATATAGTCGTCGGTGCTTAAGAATATAGTATAAGTAGTTAAGATAGTTAAATAGTTTTCTTTAACTTTACCTTTTAATTTACTTCTCTTTTCTTAAGATCGACTTCTAGCTTTAAGCTAGCTTCTATAAGGTATAAAAAAAAGCTAAAAAGTTAGGATATATTTCCTAGCTTAGTTATTTTTATTACTTATAGTAACTATATATTATTAAATATACTTTATAGTTCCTCTAAATTCTTAATAATTTCCTTTATTTTAAGAACTAGTAGTTTATAGCTACTATAGTATTTAAAAGGTTACTAATTATCCTTAAATATAAATTAAAAGTATAGGCTATATTTAGTTATTAGAGTACTACTTAAAATACTAGTCTTAAAAGTAGTTAGTCTTACTTCTATCTAGGTTTCTACCTTCTTATAAGCTTATTTATAGTCTATAGCTAATATAGAGAAATATATTTTAAGACTATAGAGATATTAATATAGTCTTAGTAGTTAATATTAGAATATAAAAGTAGAGTAGAACATATTTATAAATATAAACCTAAATTAGATAATAAAGAAGAATAGTATAAACCTAATAAAGTTATAATAAAATATATTAATAAAAGTAACTAATAAGTAGAAATATTTAATATATTAAGTAAATAAGAAATATAAAGTATAAGAGATTAGTTAGTAAAATAAATAGTGTTTTAAGGTAAAGTAAGATAAGGTAGTAGAAAGCAATAGATATATAGTAGTTTAATAGCCTTTAATAGCTTCTAATATAAGAAGTTATATTTAAGTTAAGTTCTTTATAAGTCTTTTATAGAGTTAAAGAAGAGATTACTTTACTATTATTTAGAAAGTAAATAATCTTAACCTTAGCTATAACTCTATATAATATATTAAGTAGTATACCTACGCTATTAAAAAGGTATTAAAATAGTACTAAAATACTATTAAGTTAATATAATACTTAATATATAGTATAAGATATAAAAACTAAATCTTAGTAAACCTTAATTAAAAGATACTAATCTATCGTAGTTCTCTATTCCTACTATTATAAGCCTATATAGCTAGTACTAAAGCTTAGATATATATACCTTTCTAATAAAGACTAGGTTTCTAAAATAGAATAATAATAATATACTAATAATATAGTATAGTCTTTAAACTCTTATAATATTACCTCTATATATATAAGATATAAGAATATCTATTAAGTAAAAAAGTATAAGTTTAACTAAAATAGGAAGGTTAATTTAAATAAATATTTACTAGTATATCGAATTTAGTAAGATTTAACGCTTCTCTAGTATAACTCTCTTTCTCTTTATCTCTACTAATACTAATTAATATCTATAGTTAATTAGAGACTAGTTATAACTAAAGAAGTATAAGAAGATAAAGAATATACTATATTTTACACCTTTAAGTCCTATATTAATATAAATAATAATATACTAGTATTTATATAGCTTATAAAGGCACTAGGCTAGAATACTTCTAATAATATCTAAGTTTCTTAGAAGTTGCTTAGTAGTATAAAATCTAGTAACCTAGGCGAAATATAGTAGAGATATTATATAAGAAATAACTAAGAAATTAAAACGTAATTAGTATATAAGTAAGAACTATAGGTTCTTTTCTAGAGTAGTACTCTACTCTAATTAAGAAGTTAAGAAGTTAAGAAGTCTCTATTTCTTACTAGTATACCTCTATACTCTATATTAGCTAGGCTTCCTTTTAAACTTTATTAAAAGAAAGGTTAGAACATCTTCTATAGGGATTCTTATTAGTATTATATATGTTTTTTTTAGAATTCTTTATATTAAGATAGCTTAAGAGAGGTAATATCCTTTATACTAAGAATATAGAAAAAGTAGCGTCTTTTATATATTTACTAGTAAAGAGATATAGCTTAGAGCTATAAGGTACTTAGAGTATATTCCTTCTACTACTACTATAGACCTATTACTACTTATAGTACTATACCTTACTTATATTATTAAAATATTAAAATAATATACTATTATATATCTATTACTAAAGGTTTCTTATAATAAGATATATATTTCTAAGTGCTTTTAGAAGACTAAACTATTAAGAAACGAATTAATAGTAAGTAGATTAATTATATTAATTCTAGATATATATCTCTTTAAAGAGCTATATATCTACTTTATTAAATAGAAAGCTAAATATCTAGAGAAAATTATATACTACTACTCTTAGAGTACTCTAGAATATAATAGTAATAAAGTAGAGGCTTATATATAATCTAAGAGCTTTTATTATACTCTATACTTAGTATAGAACCTCTAAAATAAGGAGTTATAGAATAACGTACTTATAGATTTATTTATAAATATAATAGGTTATAGGTTTTAAAGGTTCGATTACTCTTAAGTTTGAATTTACTTATTACTAACTTCTATCTTATATTAGATAATTAATATACTTTTAATATAGATATTATTCTATTATAACTATTTAGCTCTTTCTAGTATTCTATAATCCTAAGTTACTAGTCTCTTATTCCTAAGCGTATATTAATAAGAGTTATAGTTTAAGATTATAAGGAGACTTTTATATAAAGTAGAAAAGGTTCTTCTAATTTACTATCTACGAAATTTAAAATTTTAATAACCTATCTTTTAATCCTTTATATACTACTATTTTAATTACCTTAGCTTAAAACATAAAACATAGTTAAAATATAACTATATAAAAGGTAAGAAAGACTCTATAATACTATCTTTTATATAGCTAATATATTAGGTTTCTCTTTTTATTCTAAAATATATAAGTACTAACGAATTAGAAATTATTTAGAAGCTTTATATAGTAATTATTCTAGTAGAATATTTATTAAAGTTTAATAACTTAGATATTTCTTATAACACCTTTTTAGATATTCTTAAAGAAATTATACCTTTAAGTAAGTTATATATTTTACTCTAATATACTTAAAATACTTTAAAAAGTAATAAGAAATAGGTAGAAAACTATAAAAGAGTAGTACTCTCCTTCTTTTAAAATGGTTTAGATAGTAGTAAGCTACTACTTCTTATAGCTAAATTATTTAAACTAAATAAAGTAGATACCTTACTCTTTATCTCTTAAAATAGTTTAAATAGTAATAAGCTACTACTTCTTATAACTAAATTATTTAAACTAAATAAAGTAAATACCTTACTTACTATCTTTTAAATTAATTTAAATAGTAGCGAGTTACTAGTACTACTTCTTATATTAAAATAGCTAGAGCTAAAACTAGAGCCTATTCTTATACTCTCTTAAAATTATTTAAATAATAGTAAGCGCTTATTTATATTACTAAAATTAAAAACATACTCTAAAAGAAAGGCTTT
The DNA here is from genome assembly GCA_001414345.1 of Hymenoscyphus infarciens. Lineage (NCBI taxonomy): Eukaryota > Fungi > Ascomycota > Leotiomycetes > Helotiales > Helotiaceae > Hymenoscyphus > Hymenoscyphus infarciens. The sequence goes on along the minus strand of LLCB01000683.1, from coordinate 6,980 downwards.
TAAAGATATTATATAAAAATCTTAATAAGGTTATTTATACTAATAAATATTATCTAAAAGATAAGTTTAAATATAGACTATAGTAATAAAAAATATTTAATAACTAGAATATATATAATATAAGATATAGTAGTAGAAGAGTATTTTATAGATTTTAGAGAATATTTACTTTCTAAGGTATATTTATAGCTTTAAAAGAATAGGAAAGTTAAAGATAGTAGGAAATAGAATTCTATTAGAATTTAAAATAGTCTTTATTCTAATATATTAAACTAGTATTTAAAGGATTAAGAGGTAGGAGTTTAGTATAAGAGTTTATATAATATAGTAATAGTAGTTAAGATAATTCTATATAAATATTTTAAATTCTAAGTTATTATTTATAAATAAGTTTCTTTACTTTACTAGTATTCTTTAAATATTTAGTATATTCTCTTAACTATTTATTATTTATACTATTCTCTAAAGAATCTAAATTATAGAAGTCTTACTATATTAACTAAACTAGGCTAATTTTAAATAGTAAGTATATCTTCTTAAGTATTATTAAAGAATAATTAGTATATATAATATATATAGAGATAGAATCTCTTATATTAAAGCTTTTACTAATAATATATATTCTTAAAATCCCTTTTATAATTTAAAAGTAACTTAGCTATTAGAAGCCTCTTTATAATATATATCTTTTATAGATACTTCTCTTATTATATTAAAGATCTATCTTAAGAGATAATTAAGGAATAAAGAGTATTATATATCTAATATATAATATACTTCTATTTAAGCTTTAAAAAGCTAACTTCTTCTATAGCTCTATTATAACGTTATATTATATTAATACTAAGTAGAATTTAAACGTTATTAGAGAAACTAATAAAAGTCCTAAGATTATCTCTATTTAAAAGATATAAGTAAGTACTTAGAGTAGCTTTATATAACTATATTTAACGATTTAACTATCTCTTAGTTAGTATTATTATTTTTAAAAGAATAACTAAGATATTACTTATCTCTTCTTCTAATATACTTAGACTAAACACTTATAATAAAATAAGCTTAATTTATAGTTAATTATTAGATAGATCCTTCTATAACTTTATAATTTCTTAAACTTTCTTCTATAAAAGAGAGAGGTAGTAAAATAATACCTTTATATAGAGTATAGACTTCTTTATCTCTCTTATATTAATATAGTTTTAAATATTCTAGACTTCTTAAACTTATTAAGTAATAAGTTTATAATACGTTTAAATTTCTACCTTAATTTAATAATAAGTCTAAGACTTATTATACTAGGTCTAATTTAGACTCTTTAGAAGCTAATTACTATATAGCTATCTAGTTCTTTAAAATTCGTTATCTAACGACTTTTATATATCCTTAAGTAAGCTAGATATAGAATAACGCTTAAATATATACTAGAAGAGAAGCTTTATAAGAGACTATATAGATTAGAATTACTTCTATATCTAAGAGAGAAGAAAACCTACTTAAATAATAGACTTTAAGACTTCTTTTATTTTATCTTAATACTTAAGTTTACTTAAACGTTTAAATTCTAACTAGTAATACTCTTTATAAACTAAAAGCCTATTTAATTTATAGAATAGCCTTTAATCCTTTACTTTAAGCTTAGTCTTCTACTTCTTATTAAACTACTATTATTAAATATCTTAATAGATACTAAGTATAGTATCTATATTCTCCTTATTACTTATAAGTTTCTAATAAACTAAATAATTTCTAGTTTCTAGAATAATATCTTTTAATTTAAGAAGAATTACTTATATTCTATAATATCTTTTATTAAGAAATCTACTAAGTTCCTCTTACTATTAGAAACTAATATATTTCGTTTATATATTAAGAACTACTTCTTATAGTAATATAGATAATATATAATATATTAAGATAAGATAGCTTTTAGCTAACTAATCTCTTTTAACCCTTTTACTATCTCTAAGACTAAGATACTATGTTCGGCTAAGACCTTAGCGTAGTTAATAGGATAATATATATAAATATTAATAGAAGGTATTTATTATAAATCTTACTTAATAAGTAATATCTTAGTATTATTAGTTAATATATAAGGTAAACTTATATATAATATTATATTAGAAGATAATATAAGCGTTACTTAGAAGTTTAGTAAGAATAGATCTTAGTAAGTATATAGTTACTTAAAATATCTTACTATAATATAGATTAATTAATTATAAAGTTATACTATATTAGTAGATAGTATTTATAAGACTAGTTTAGTCTAGACTCTTAAACTTATCTTAACTCTTCTTTTCTACTATAGCTACTTGAAAATAATATAAGTATCTTATATTATTCTCTAAATATTTAAGTATAGTTAAGATTAGATAATTAGCTAGTAGAACTTAGAGTATAGTTAAGATTAGATAGCTAATAGATAAGACTTAGATAAGGGTTAATATATTAAATAGTCTATTAATAGAGTCTTATATAAAAAATTTACTACTAAGTAGCTATTAAAGAGAGTAATTACTCTTTCTTTACTTTCTCTTTTATTAAAAATTTCTATCTTAGCTTTAATTATATAGGTTCTCTAGTCTATTATTACTTAATTTATAGAAGAAATAAGCTAAGTAGATATACTATAAAGATAGAGAAATAGTCTAGCTATCTTTACTCTTATAAAGTAATATAACCTAGCTATTAAATAATTCTTTATATCTTTCCTAATAATATAGCTAATTATAATATATATATCTCTAAGTCTTTTTAAGATTAAGAATATAATAATAAGTATACTATACTATATATCTCTAGAGACTAGTAGCCTATAAAAATTATAATAGCTTATCTATTATAGTGATATTATAGAAAAACTTAAGTAATTTAATATTAAATATATACTAAGAAATAATTAGTCTACTTAGAAAAAATCTATCTTTAACTATAGTATATAGTCTTATATATTTATAACTATAATATATAATACTTACTTTATATATATTACTTAATATTTATTAAAAAGGTATATTTATAAATAATTTTATATATACTAAGAGTATAATATATAATTTTTAACATAGATACTAGATACTAAGATAGCTATAAGTACTAGAATTATCTATTAAATAAGGCTTAACTAAGAAATAGTATTATCTTAGCCTAATTAGATTTATATACTTCTTAATTTATATAATTCTTTTATATTTCTAAAGTAGATTTAATAATAATATCTTCTTAATCTTACTTAATTATATTATCTTAGTTATCTTCTTAGTAATTATTATATCCTTAATTAGAGAATTAGAAGTTATTTAAGGAAAATTAAGATATAGAGAGATATAAGAGTTTTAGTAAAGTAGATAATTTATATTACTTATAAGAAGCTATTTACCTTTACTAAATATACTACTTAGTTTTACTAAATATAGCTTTATTAAAGGTAGAGAATTAGTAAATAAGAAAGCTATTATAAGAGCTCTTTTTCCTAGTTTTTTAAATAGGTATTAAGAGTAGGAATAGAATAGGTTAATAAAATATTAATATAATAGTTTTATAATATAATAGTAGTCTATATATAGTATATATAGCTAGGTCTAACCTTATATTATATATAATATAATTAAAAATATTAATACTATTAATAATATACTAAAATATTCTTCTTAATATATCTTTTAACTCTTTTAGCTTTAGCTATAAGCTTGATTACCTACCTATTATATAAAGCTTAGAAGCTATAAGACCTACCTAGATTTAGTATAATACCTTTTCTAACTTATATATCTTACTTATTTACTTATAAGTAACCTACTTTAAACACCTATCTTACCTACTTTATAAATAATATTATAGTATTCTTAAAAGGCTCTTACTATTACTTATATCTAATTATAAAGCTAGAGTATTCTATAAAGCTTAATAAAAGTAAAATTAGACTATTTAATAAAAATAGGTTCTATAGATAGGTTATGCTCTATAATATAAATAGACTAAGAGTTCTTTTAAAAATAGAGATATATCTTAAATACTATATTAATTCCCTTATTTAGCTAGATAAATTAAAGCTTTCTAAACTAGAGAAGGAAATAATATTATTCTATAGAACCGTTTTATAAATAACTAGCCTAGTTTATAAATAGTAATATTATACTATTAGTAATAGTTATAAGCTATTAATAGATAATAGTTATAAAAGCTTAAAAGTATATTAGTTTAAATTTTAAACCTAGATACTTAGATATATTATAATTAAAAATGAGCTAGTTAGGCCGCTAGTAGATAAAAGGGAGAGAAGACATAGAGTAGCTAAATAAATACTATTAAGCTTTTTTTAATTTAACTAATTTAGTTATAGAGAAAGGAGGAATAAGAGCTAATAATACTATTAATAAGAGTATAGATATTATAAGAAGGTATAAAAGTTAGACTACTTAAGCTAGAAGAATATAAGGAAATAAGAATAAAAAAATATAAGAGATTCTTTATAAAGTATAATAAAAAGATAAGCTATAAATATTATAAGAATAGTATAAGAATCGAGTATAGTAAGAGTAGTAGAATTAGGATTAAGTTACGTTATTTATTTATAATATATATATAGATAAGTAAAAAAGGTATTACTAATAAGTATTCTATACCCTACCTACTATAGTAAACCTCTTATTATAAGCTATAAGAAAAGAAAGAAGAAAATAAGAAGTATTTTTAAAGTACTAAGAAAGAGAGATATTCCTAAAAAGCTAGTAGTAAAGACTTTAAGCTTATTAGAAGAATTAATAGGTTTATTATTAGAGAGTTAACTAAGAATAAGCTTATTAGAAAACTCTATATTACTATCTTAAGAGTTTTAATCCTTAGTAGTTAGATAAGAAGCTTATTCTAATATCTAGATTTTTATTAGAAATTAGAAAAAGAAATAGCTAAATAGTTAACTTATTTTAAAGTAGGTACTCTATAGCTTCTAGTAGTAAAGCTAGTTATATTTAGTACTTATTAAAAGAAGAGTTAATAGATAATAAGATTAAAAATAAGAGAGATAAGCTAGTAATAGTAATAGAGAATCGCAGTGCTTATAGAAGAAGAATAAGAAGATAATAAAGGTTTAGAGATAGTTTAGTAAGCAAATATTAATATTAAACTTAAAACTTAAGACTAATAAGTAAGCTAGCTTATATAGCTTATAGTAATAGACCTAGTTATAAAAAATACCTACTATATATTATTATTAGGTTTAAAATAACCGCCTCTTTAATAGAGAAAGTTCTATTTCCTATTCTTTTCCTTCTTAGTCTATAAATATATTAGAATTATTAGCTTAATTAAGTACTAGGCTTTATTTACTCTTCTACTACTCTCTTTATATTAGTTTATAGCTTAGAATATTTCTAGAGTCTTATTATAGCTTCTTATTATCTCTCTTAAACCTAGCTATTAGAGATATATTATTATTTCGTTTTAGTAAGCTATTATCTCTCTCCTCTTTAAAGCTTATCTTAATTATATATAAAAGAGCTTCTACTTTAGTTTTTTATAATATAATTTACTTATCTCTCTTCTAATTTTATATTTCTCTCCTCTTATTAGCTTATATTCTAATTTAAGCTCTTTAAATAATATTATTAATTTCTTTCTAAGCTTTCTATTTAATACCTTTAATATACTCTTTTACTATTCTTAAAATATTACTTATATTTTAGTTTTACTTAATATTACTAAGTTCTTTAATCTCTATAATAGTTATACTATTTTCTTTACTCCTAATACCTCTTTAATAGTCTTTATCTTTCTAATTATTTTCCTCTTTATATTCTACTCTCTCTTCTTTATTTAAAGTATCTTTCTTAACCTTAGTATTTCTCTTATATATAATAGTCCTCTTATATTCCTTACTAATAATAGACTTCCCCTAGTTCGTCTTAGTACTTAAATACGTCTTTATATCCTTATTATAGTTAAGAATTTTAAATAAAGTAATAGAAAATATTCTATAGTTCTATTCTAGTTATTATATAAGAAGCTATTAGTATTATAGCTATTTTCTTTAAAAGTAGTTTTAATAATCTTTTATTTACTTTTATATTATTTAAAGTAATTAAAAAGAAAGGTAATTAAAAAAGGGCTTAAGGATTTTACCTTAGCTATTAGTTAAGCTAAGCTTAAAGTAAGTACTAATAAGTAATATAATATCTAGATACTAAGCTTTCTTTAAGAAGTAGATAGTAGGTTTAAAAGAGGGTTCTTTTAGCTATTTCTAGTATTAATTAAAATATTAGATATACTAAATCGAAAATCTAGTATTTATTATTATAAGGTTATATTATAAAATCTAAGGGTATAAAAGCTTATAGACTATAAGTTAGAATTACCTTACTTTACTATAGATTAGTTATATAAATAGTATATACTAGCTATAAATATATAATTACTTTCTCTCTTATTAATAATTTAATAGAGAATTATAAGTATCTAGCTTCTTAATACTTTTATTCTTATTCTTTATTAAGTAGAGAATAAAACTAATCTAGTTATATCTTTTCTATTCTTATTCTCTACTTAGTAGAGAATTAGAGTAATTTAGCTATATATCTTTTCTATTATTACTCTCTACTTAGTAAAAAACTAAACTAATCTAGTAATATATCTTCTCTACTCTTATTCTTTACTTAGTCTAGAATTAAACTAAGATAACTTATTCTCTACTTAGTAGAAAATTAGACTAATCTAGCTTTATATTTATTCTACTCTTAATCTCTACTTAGTAATTAATCTAATATAGTTATAACTTTTATACTCTTATTCTCTACTTAATAGAGAATTAGTCTAATATAACTATATATCTTTTCTACTTTTAATCTCTACTTAATAGATAGTTAAACTATTATAATTTTATATCTTATACTCTTATTCTCTACTTAGTAGAGAATTAGACTAATCTAGCTTTATATCTATTCTACTCTTAATCTCTACTTAGTAATTAATCTAATATAGTT
>LLCB01000682.1:0-12832 GCA_001414345.1 Hymenoscyphus infarciens | reverse complement strand
TATATAAATAGTAAGAATACCTTTTAATTAAGTATATTTTTATATATTAACTTATTTTCTAGAATATATATATATATTATATATATATATATATAAAAGTAAGTTCTTCTCTCTTTAATTAGACTTAATTTAGAGCTAATCTAATATAGTAAAATACTTCTTCTATATTCTCCTAGTATACTTCTAGCTACTTACTAAGTCTACTACGTTTAGTATTTTTAAGTAAAATCTTAAAATAGAGATTATATATATACTTTTAAGAAGCTAAAGTTAAAGAAGTATAAGTATTATATTAAGTAAAATACTATATATATTTTAATAAGTTTAATTCTAAATATATACTAAATTCGTTCTAACTTAAGTAGTTACTATAGTTTATTAGAAAAGAGTTTAATAAGCTTAAGCTTAAGAAAGAAAAGAAGGAGATTAAGGAAGCTACTAAGGCCTTAGATAAGGTATTAGTTATTACTAATATAAAGGTATTAAAGAATAGTTTAAAAGTATAGTTTACTCTCTTAAAAGAGACTTAGGCGTTTTATATTAAGGTTATTATAAGTATCTCTTACTTATTAGAAAGGTTTTAGTTACTAATATTTAATAGTCTTTATACTATATTATAAAGAGTAAGACCTCTATCTAAACCTAGGTTTAAGTCTTCTTTAAAGCCTATTTAAAGAGTTTATAGATATCTTCTTTAAAGCTAGTTATAAGAGGTTACTAAGATAAGAAGTATACTTATAAAGAGAAAGTAGTAGAAGAAGAGCTAATTTAAGCTTCTTATATTTAAAAGAGTAAGGAGAAGAATAATAAGTTAGAAGAAAGAGAGGATATATAAGCCTTATTTTAGTAGTAACTTAGTCTTAGTTTTTTACTTTATTAATTTTAAATATTTCTACTAGTTAGTATTTTATCTTAGGTTTTTATTATAAGTTCTTTATTAAAAGTAACTAGAATTAGAAAGTATTAATAGAGTTTTATAAATTAACTCTTTTTTTTAATTCTTATCTAATTCCTATATATTAAGCTATTTTAAGAAGTATTAAGATAGTTTTAGCTCTTTTAAATATTTAGTATAAAAGTCTTTTAAATAATATAGTAAACTTTAAAAATTATTTATAAGATACTAAATAAAATCTAAATTATAACTAACTTTATAAATACTTATAAAAGAGACTTTATTTCTAATTTTTTAATATTAAGTATAAGTATTTATATTTACTAAAAGAGTATAGTTTAATCTTATCTAGTAGATTAGAAAAAGTTTAAAATTTAAAAAGTTTAAAAAGTATAAAAAATTTAAAGTAAAAATAAAAGTAAATTTAAAATAAAGTTAGAAGTAAATATTAAGAAGTAATATTATAAGTAATAGTAATAACTTAGTTAAAAGCTTATTTTAAGAATATATTAATTTATATCTAATTTAAATTTAAATAAAATATTTAATATACTAAATATAAAAGAAAGTAAGTTTATTTAAACTTAGGTTAGTAAAAACTTAGAGTAAGATTAGAAATAAAAAGTTAATAATATTATAAATAGTAATAACTTAGCTAAGAGGTTACTATCCTTTTAAGAGTATACTAATTTATATTTAAGTTAAATTTAAATAAAAAAAGAACTTTTAGCTCTATTAGAAATAAAAGAAAGTAAGAAAGTAATAATTATAAGACTCTTATTAGAGTTAATAGAGTTTTAACTACTTAAAAGATTTTATTACTAAATATTATTAGAGTTTTACTATTTAAAGTTTAGAATAATAAAAGAAGGAGTTTTAGCTAGTTAAATAAAACTTAATATTAAAGTTATTAAAGTTAAAATTATTATTTAATATTTAGAATAATAATAAATAGAGTTTTAGCTAGTTAAAAGAACTTAATACTAAATTATTATATTATCTAAGTAACTAGAGATAATAAAAAGATATATAGTTTTAAGTATAATATATATTAATACTATTATAAGAACTATATTACTTAGGCTTATAAACTACTTTATTCTTTTTAAAGTACTTAAGAACTTATTTATCTTCTAATTCTAATTCTATTTCTAAAGTAAAGAATAATTTACTATTATATTATAGAGAGTTTAAAGCTAAACTAGATAAGAATAGAGAAGTATTCTTTTAAACTAAAGTACTAATATTAATAAGTATAGTTATTTTTAAATATTTAATACTTTAGTATCTCTTCTTCTCTATAGCTAAAAGATTATTTACTATCTTAGTAAAGTTATAATTCTAGTATTTCTTAAAAGTAGTAAACGTATTTTAGAGCTAAGATATAATCTTATTTTATCTTATATATAAAAGAACCTTTCTAATTCTAGTATCTTTCTAAGTCTTACTATACTTAAAAAGTAATCTTTTAAAGTTAATAAAAGTTTCTTTAGTATAATCTTATCTTAATTCTACTTCTTTTTCTTTTAACTTTTATCTCTTTTAACCTTTATACTAGTAGAGACTTAGTCTATAACTATAGTCTTTTTAAATATTTACTAGTAGAGGTTTAAGAGAAGTTTAAAGTAAAGTTAGATAATATTTAGTTAAGAAATAGTAATAACTTAGCTAAGAGCTTACTTCTAAGTTTTATTCTAATAAAAAGTATATTTTAACTAATTTATATCTAATTTAAAAGTTAAAAAATAGTAGAAAGGTATTAGAAGTAGAGGCTTATAAGTAAAAAAGGTCTAAATATAGGCTTTAAAAAGTAAAAGAGGGTTTAAATAAAGGTTTAAAAGAGAGTTAGATTAGTAAAAGTTTAAAAATAAAGTATTTTTTAAGTTATTAACTTTATAGTTTACTTATAATTATATCTATTTTATCTAACTAATTATTTTATCTTTTATTTTTATACTACTATCTTATTTATATATTATCTATATTTAAGAAGTCTTACTTATTATTTTATTAGAATCTTCTAAGTTTTAGTATATAGTTATAGATTAAAAAGAGTTTAAAGAGTCTTTTAAAAAAAGAGATAGCTTTAGAAGAAAGTTATTAGAAGGTATTAGAAGTAGCTACTTATAGCTAAAAGAGGTATAAATTTAAGTTTAAAAGTAAAAGAGAGTTAGATTAGAAAGGGTTTAGAAGTAAAGTGTTTTATTAACTTTAAAATATAAGATTACTTATTTATCTTTCTAGCTTAGCTAGCTAATTTCTTATTTCTTAATTCTCTACTTCTAAAACTTATATAACTAACTATATCTAGTTTATATTTAAAAAGTCTTATTAGTCTTTTTAACTATTATTTTATTAAGATCTTCTAGATTTTAATATATAGTTATTATTTAAATAGCTTTTAGAAAGAGAGATAGTCTTAAAAGAGTGTTTAATACTTTATAGTAGAACTAGGTTTAATATTTTAAAGATATTAATTTAAAGAGAGAGAGAAATAAGATTAGATTTAGAAGCTTTCTAAATAACTATTATAAGTTAACTTATTTACTAAATCTAAAGTTATTAAGACTCTTAGAAATACTTAGTATATTTTAATCTCTTAATATATACTAAAATACAATTTTTACTAGCTATTTATATAGATATTAAACTCTAGTATTACTAGCTATCTAAGTAGTCTTTAATTACTTAGCTATTTAAAAATACTATTATAATATTCTAAATTAAGAGTAAATTAACTTTTAAATAAAGAGTAGTAATAAGCTTAAAAAGAGATATTATTAAAGCTATTACTAGTAAAAAAAAGTTATTATTTTTATATAATAATATAAAATATATATAACTATAATAGAAGTATATAAAAGTATATATAGTAGAATAATATATATAGATACTAGGTACTAATATAAAAGAAAATAATAACTATCTCTCTTCTATACTAAATATAAACGTCTATATATAAGAGGTTAGAAGCTTCTAAGTTCTAATAATAATAATAACCAAGCTCTATCTAATATAGCTAATACTAAATAATAAGAGCTAAAAAGCTAAATATATAACCTCTAAATCTTTAGAAAGCTAAATATATAATATTTAAACCTTAATCTCTTCTATATATAAATATTAGATATTAATACCTTTAATACTTTACTTATATAAGTATTAGTTATTTATAATCTTAGCCTTAGGTATATTAGAGGTATTAGTAGTACTTAGAGGTATTAGTAGTTTTATAAATACTAATAATTTAAAATAGTATACTATTATATCTCCTCTTCTTTAAAAAGACTCGTCTTAAGTCTTTAGTTATTAATTAGCATAGTATTAGGTTAATTAGAGTATTATTTATCTATTTATTATAAAGAATATAACTTGTCTTACTATTATTATATCTAGTAGTTAAGGTAGAGTTAGTAGCTAGTAGTATTATTATAATAGCACGAAATATATATAACTATAGTAAAAGTATATAAGAGTACGTATAGTAGAATAACATATATAGATACTAGGTACTAATATAGAAGAAAATAATAACTATCTCTCTACTATATTAAATATAAACGTCTATATATAAGAAGGTTAGAAGCTTCTAAGTTCTAATAATAATAATAACCGAGCTCTATCTAATATAGCTAATACTAAATAATAAGAGCTAAAAAGCTAAATATATAACCTCTAATCTTTTAAAAAGCTAAATATATAACATCTAAATCTTAATCCCTTCTATATATAAATATTAGATATTAATACTTTTAGTACTTTACTTATATAAGTATTAGTTATTTATAATCTTAGCTCTAGAGGTATTAAGAGTATTAGTACTACTTAAGAGTATTAGTAGTTTTATAAATACTAATAATTTAAGATAATACTATTATATAATAATCTAACTATTATATAATAATCTAAAATAGTATACTATTATATCCTCCCTCTTTTAAAAAGACTTATTCTAAGTCTTTAGTTAGTAATTAACATAGTATTAAGTTAATTAGAGTATTATTTATCTTTTTATTATAAAGAATATAAAAGTCTTACTATTATAATATCTAGTAGTTAAGATAAAGTTAGTAGTTAGTAGTATTATTATTTAAAGGCTAATTACTCTTTATTTACTATTATATACTATATAATAATAAGATATAAATAAAAGAGAAGCTAATAATTAGCTAATAGGTAGAAAGTAGTATACTACTATAGAGTTATTATATTCTTATTATTATTATATATTATAATAGTAATTATTAAGTAATAAATAATAATTATAAAGTAATAGCTATTATTATAAGTAGTATATTAGTAGATAACTTTTCTCTAATTTTAACTTCTCTTCTTCTTTTCTTTTTATCTAAATAATAATAAATAGTAAGAATACCTTCTAATTAAGTATATCCTTATATACTAACTTATCTCTTAAAATATATATATTATATATATATATATAAAAGTAAGTTCTTCTCTTCTTAATTAGACCTAATTTAAAGCTAATCTAATATAGTAAAATACCTTTTCTATATCCTCCTAGTATACTTCTAGCTACCTACTAAGTCTATTATATTTAGTATCTTTAAGTAAAATCTTAGAACAGAGATTATATATATACTTTTAAGAAGCCGAAGTCGAAGAAGTATAAGTACTATATAGAGTAGAATACTATATATATCTTAGTAAGTTTAATCTTAAATATATACTAAATCTATTTTAACTTAAGTAGTTACTATAGTTTATTAAGAAGGAGTTTAATAAGCTTATAAATAAAGAGGAGAAGAGAGAGGTTAAGAAAGCTATTAAGGCCTTAGATAAGGTATTAGTTATTACTAATATAAAAGTACTAAAGAATAGTTTAAAAATATAGTTTACTCTCTTAAAAGAGACTTAGACACTTTATACTAAAGTTACTATAAGTACCTCTTACTTATTAAAAGGGTTTTAGTTACTAATATTTAATAGTTCTTATACTATATTATAGAGGGTAAGACCTCTATCTAAACCTAGGTTTAGGTCCTCTTTAAAGCCTACCTAAAGAGTTTATAAGCGTCTCTTTTAAAGCTAGTTATAAGAGGTTACTAAGGTAAGAAGCGTCTCTATAAGAAGAAGGTAGTAGAGAAAGAGCTAATTTAAGCTCCTTATACTTAAAAGAGTAAAAAGGAGAATAATAAGTTAAAAGAAGAAGAGACTATAGCTTAGAGAGAGTTAGTAAGCCCTATTTTAGTAATAACTTAGTCTTAGTTTTTTACTTTATTAACTTTAAATATTCCTATTAGTTAGTATTTTATCTTAGGTTTTTATTATAAGTTTCTTATTAAAAGTAACTAAAATTAAAAAGTATTAATAGAGTTTTATAAATTAACTCTTTTATCTAATTCTTATCTAATTCCTATATATTAAGCTATTTAAAAAGGTATTAAAATAGTTCTAGCTCTTTTAAATATTTAGTATAAAAGTCTCTTAAATAATATAATAAACCCTAAAAATTATTTATAAGATACTAAGTAAGATCTAAATTATATCTAACCTATTTTACTTAATATTATAACTATCTTCTAAAAAGTCTACTACTAAGTATTTCTTATACTTCCTATTCTTATATACCTTTAATAATATCTAGTAAAAGCTTTAAAGCTTCTTATTCTAGTAAAAGAGTGTTTAAGTTCTTTAAAAATATATTAAAAATAAAAATATTATAAATTAATAATTCTTTTAGAAGTTTTAGTCTATAAAAGTATTCTATATAATCTAGTATTTTAAAAGGTCCTATCTACTATTTAGTAAGCTTTTAGCTAAGATAATTTATCTTAAGATTCTTAGTAGATAAGTAAACTTTATCTCTAATATCTTAGTTAATAGCTCTTTAGTATTAATTTATACTATCTTCTATTCTTTTCTAGGCCTTACCTATATTATTTTTAGCTATTCTCTAAGTAGAGTATATATATTAAGCTACTTTTACTACCTTATTATAGTTAAGATATTTTTAGAGAATAGACGTCTTTAGTATATTCTAGTTTTATAAAGTTCTTAAGTTAAGTCTAAACTTAAGCTAATAAAAGGTTATATTAATAGATAAGTATAAAAGTATTATTTATACTCTATCTATTAAAGGGATTAATTCACTCTAGTTATCTTAATAGTAGGTTATAAAAAGCCTTAGTCTCTAATTAATATATTAGTTTATTATCTCTATTTATCTATTTATTTATTTATAATAAGTAGTACTAAGCTTAAGCTTAATACTAATTATTTAATAAAATTTAGTTTAAAATAATAATATAAATTAAGGTTCTTAATTAGACGTAATTAATTTAAAATAGTAACTAAAATAGTAAATCTATTAAATAAAGAGTTTAGCTAAGCTTTTAGTATCTATAGTTAAGTAGTAGAGTATTAATACTAAATCCTTTCTAAGTTAGTTAATAAATACTAATATAATATTAAATCTATGTTTATTCTTTAAGAATAATTTAAAGTCTATATATAAATATTATATAAGATAGTTAAGTATAAGTAGAGAGTAAAAAAAGCCTTATTACTTAGTTTATTAAAAATAAGAGTATTTATAAGCTTAATAATTCCTTATATACCTCTTATAGTCTAAAAACATTCTAGCCTAGTAGTAGTATTATACTAATAACTAGTATATCTTTTTTATACTTAAGTAAGTACTAAATACTTAGTTATAGACTTCTCTAATTAGCTTTATATAGAGTTTAGTATTTCTTTAAATATAAAGTTAATTCTTAAAAAAAAGTAAATTATCTAGTAAGATAGAGTATTTATTTAAAAGTTTATAATATTCTTTTTAAAAAAAGTATAAGTTATCTTCTTTTAACTTCTAAATTATATTTAAACTTAACTCTAAAATAATATCTATTATATTAAGAGATATAGACTATTCTTATAAAAAGATCTAAGTAAGTTTAGTATTAATTTAAAGGTCTAACTAATTAGGTTCTAAGAAAGTATAAGAGTAGCTATCTAATTTAGCTTAATTATAAGTTTTTAAATCTTATTTATATTAAGTTAATATATCTACTTTTTAATTACTCTTCTTAAATATAAATTAGATCTAAAAGTTAAAGTCTAATAAAAACTCTATCTATTAAACTTACTTAACTATAAGTAGCTTAGTTATTATAAAGTATTCTAATAATCTATAGTCTAAATATATATTAATATACTTCTAATATAATATAAGTTTAAAGTACTATTTCTTAAAAGCTTTTATAATAGTAGATAGTTCTTTATTATAAATCTTCTAATTTAATTTATAACTAACTAAAACATATAAGTAAAACCTAATAAAGTACTAAAGGCTATTATATTATTATAAGAATATACTAGCTATTACTCCTTCTAAGAAGTCTATTTCTACCTTTATATTATAATTAAGATTAAAGTAGTATAAGGTTTATATAGTAAATAGCTTAGTCCTTAGTACTTTAAAAGCTTTATTATATTTAAGTATCTATAAAAATAGCTTTATAAGGTATATTATTATAGTTAAGAGTTTAGTAATTTTAGTATAACTTTTAATAAATTATCTATAAAATTCTATAAACTCTAAATAAGACTTTATATCTATTATAGTATTAGGTTAAACCTAGTTTTATAAAAGCTCTACTTTTTTAGAGTTAACTTTAAGTCCTTTTATAGTTAAAATAAATCCTAAGTATTTAACTCTAGTAATACTAAATTTACTTTTCTTAATATCTATCTAAAGTCCTACTTCTTAAAGCTAATTTAGAACCTTCTTAATCTATTTCTTATATTCTTTAATAATATCTAAATAAATTAAAATATTATCTAAGTAGATAATATAAAAGTTATCTAAATAGTTAATTAAAATATTATTTATATAATATTAATAAGTAGTAGAACTATTATAAAGTCTAAAAAGAAGGACTTTATATTTATATATACTATACTTAGTTTTAAACATAGTTATCTCTTCTAATTTAGAGTCTATTTAGATATAATAGAAAGCTTATCTAATATTTAATTTAGTAAAGATTTTAGCTATTTTTATCTTAGAAAGAAGCTTATTAATATAAGAGATTAAATAAGAATTGTTTTAGGTTAAAGCGTTTAACTTCTTATAATTAATATAAAACTATAACTTATTACTATTAGTCTTTTTAATAAAGAGTACTAGAAAGGTAAAAGAACTATTACTATTAATAATAAACCCCTTATTTAGATTCTTTATAAGATACTCCTTTATAGCTTTAAGCTTTATAGTTAACTATTAATATAAAGGTAAAAAGGAGTTAGAAAGTAGCTTATTTAAAGTAATCTTATAGTTATATTCTTAATAAGAAAGGAGCTTATTAGAAGCTACTTTTAAGAATACGTCTTTATAAAATAAGTAATACTTTAGAAGTTAAGCTTATATTAGAGCTCTTATCTTATTATTATCTTAGAAAGAGGCTAATCTCTTATTAATAACTTAATCTAGCTTATAAAAGCTTATTATATAAAATTCTAAATTAAGCTATTTTATATTATAATATATTATATTTATACTTATTTTATAAATAAAGGAGTATAGAGTCTAGCTTTTTAAAGCTATACTAGTAGTTTATAAGAGCTTTAAACTAAAGTTAGATATTAAAATTTTAAGAGATATTATTATAAATAGAAATAATAACTTAGTAATATTTATAAGTCTACCTTTTTTATATCTTTCTTATTACTAGATAGTATATTCCTTTTAATTTATATTTAACTAATAATTTAAAAAGAGTTTCTAGTTCTAGCTAGAAAGAGAAAGTAAAATTTCCTTATTATAGTAAAGAGTTAGAAGATAATTAGCTAACTAAATAATTTAGCTCTTTAAGAGGTTAAGAAGGACTTTAAAGTAGTTTAACTATTTATTACTAATAATTAGGTCTTACTATCTAAGGTTTAGGATAATAAAAAAGTAGTTAAAGATATAATATTTATTAATATTTAAATATAGTTATATAAACTAATTTATCTAGCTTTTAATACTATTATTATATCTATAAATAAATACTATATATAGTAATCTTTAAATCTTTAAACCTATTAACTTAGATAAGTATAAGACTAGAGGCTAATTTAGAAATAGGTACTTATTTACTTCTATATCTACTAAAGCTTATATTTTAATACTATATTCTTATATACTAAGAGTAGTATTTATAAAGAATTATTTTCCTTTTATAAGCTTAGAAAGATTAAGTCTAGCTAGATTATATTTATATAGACTTAAGAAGGAATTTTTACTTAGGCTTAAGAAGGAATTTTTACCTAGGCTTCTTTATTTTCCTTTTAACTTAGTTTAGAATTAAAGTACTTTTTAAAAAGTTATTCTTTTTTAAGTTAGTTATTTATCTTATTAATAGTAGAAAGATTAGAGTAATTAGGTTTAAAATACTTAAGCTTACTATAATAGTAATAATTTATATTAGTAGAGACTTAGTTTATTAATATAGTCTTTAATTTTTTACTAGTAGAAAATAGTTTAAGAGTTTATAAAATCTTTTAAGATATAAGATTAAGTTTATATAAGAGTAGAGAGGTTTTTAGAATAGAGTTAAGTAAAGATTAAAAAGTACTTATCTTTTTAAATAATAAAGTTATATTAATTAGTTTAACTATAGTACTAGTTATAGATAACTCTATATTTTAATACTTCTCTTTATTTAAAGATAAAAGATATACTATTATTTTATTAAAATTATAATTCTAATCTCTCTTAGTTAAAGTAGAGCTATTTTAAAGCTATAATATAATCTTATTTTATATTAAGTAGAATCTTTCTAACTCTAGTATTCTTTTAAGTATAGCTATACTTAAAAAGTATATTTTAAAATCTAAAAAAGTTTCTCTTATATAACCTTTTCTACTTATTTATAAGGCTTAAAATTTATTCTAAGTATCCTTCTTCTTATAACTAGTTAAGAAGTAGGAATTAAGAAGTTTAATTATATTTTATTAATCTTTAAAAGCTATATTACTTAAATTAAACTTATATTAAAGCTCTAAGTAGTTTTTAATAAGTTTTATAGTTATTTTTTAAATAAAGGCTTTATAAGTTTTAAGTATATAGTAATAGTTAGTATTTACTTAGAGTCTATTATATATAAATATCTTCTATTACTTATAAGTAGATAAAGTACTATTATTTAAAGGTTTAATTTTCTTTATAATCTTATTTTTAATAAGTTAAAAAGCTTTTAAAGTGTTTTTAAGTTATAAGTATAAAGAAGGTTATTATAAAAAAGGAATATTAGAAGTAGAGTCTTACCTCTAATAATAGTTTAAAGAGATAGAAAGAGGTATTTATATAAGTTAAATAAGACTTAGACTATAGTTATTATTTAGTAGTTATTAACTTATTTATTATATAAGGTTTAATAATTAAGTAATCTAATTATCTTATTCTAAAATTTTCTATTCTTTTTCTTAATTTTTAGCCTTTATAGCTTAAATTATACTCTATATCTTATTTATATTAAAGAAGTCTTATTAATCTTTCTAGCTTCTAGGTATAGAGCTTTTACCTTTATTATTCTTAAACTTCTTAATATTCTTAGAGCTATAATACTAAGTTAGAGACGTTTTAATAAAGGCTTAACTTTATTACTTAAAGAAGAGCTCTATACTTAGAAGTAGAGCTTAGAAGAGACTTAGAGTTATTTTAGATTCTAATATATTAAATATTAAATTAGAGAGAGAAAGGTAAAAGAAGTGATTTAAGAGTTTTCTAAATAACTATTTATATTATTAACTATTTAAATTATATATAGTAATCTTTATATAAAGAGAGTTATTAGAATTCTTAGAAATACTTAGTATATTTTAATCTCTTAATATATAAAACACGATTTTTACTAGCTATTTATATAAATACTAAACTCTAGTATTACTAGCTATTTAAGAGATCTCTAGAATCCTAGCTATTTAAAGATATATTATTATAGTTTAATTAAAAGTTAAATTAAAATTAAAATAAAAAAAGTAATAATAAGCTTAAAAGAGATATTATAAAGGCTATTACTAGTAAAGAAGAGTTATTATTTTTATATAATAATATAAAATATATATAACTATAATAGAGGTATATAAGAGTATATATAGTAGAATAATATATATAAATACTAAGTACTAATATAAAAGAAAATAATAACTATCTCTCTACTATACTAAATATAAACGTTTATATATAAGAAGGTTAAAAGCTTCTAAGTTCTAATAATAATAATAACTAAGCCTTATCTAATATAGCTAATACTAAATAATAAAAGCTAAAAAGCTAAATATATAATCTTTAATCTTTTAAAAAGCTAAATATATAATATTTAAACCTTAATCCCTTCTATATATAAATATTAGATATTAATACCTTTAATACTTCGCTTATATAAGTATTAGTTATTTATAATCTTAGCTTTAAAGGTATTAGAGATATTAGTACTACTTAAAGGTATTAGTAGTTTTATAAATACTAATAATTTAGAATAGTACTATTATATAATAATCTAGCTATTATATAATAATCTAGAATAATATACTATTATAATTATTATTTAAGAGCTAATTATTCTTTATTTACTACTATATACTATATAATAATAGAATATAAATAAAAGAGAGGCTAATTATTAGCTATTAAGTAGAGAGTAGTATACTTCTATAAAGTTATTATATTCTTACTATTATTATATATTATAATAGTAATTATTAAGTAATAAATAATAATTATAAAGTAATAGCTATTATTATAAGTAGTATATTAGTAAGTAACTTTTCTCTAATTCTAACTTCTCTTCTTCTTTTCTTTTTATCTAAATAATATATAAATAGTAAGAATACCTTTTAATTAAGTATATTCTTATATATTAACTTATTTTCTAGAATATATATATATATTATATATATATATATATAAAAGTAAGTTCTTCTCTCTTT
>LLCB01000068.1:0-214689 GCA_001414345.1 Hymenoscyphus infarciens | reverse complement strand
ATATATATTAGACTTTTAAAGTCGAATAAAAGAAGGCTTTTATCTTCTTATATATATTAAAGTCTAATAATAGTAGACTAATATTTTATTATATATATTAGACTTTTAAAGTCTAATAATAGTAGATCAATATCTTACTATATATACTAGACTTTTAAAGTCGAATAAAAGAAGTCTTTTATCTTCTTATATATATTAGACCTTTTAAGTCTAATAATAGTAGATTAATATTCTATTATATATACTAGACTTTTAAAGTCGAATAAAAGAAGGCTTTTATCTTCTTATATATATTAGACCTTTTAAGTCTAATAATAGTAGATTAATACCTTACTATATATACTAGACTTTTATATATACTAGACCTTTAACGTCTAATAATAGTAGATTAATATTTTATTATATATACTAAAGTTGAATAAAAGAAGTCTTTTATCTTATTATATATATTAAAGTCTAATAAAAGTAGATTAATATTTTATTATATATACTAAAGTCTAATAAAAGTAGTCTATTATTTTACTATATATACTAAATTTAATATAGACTTCTAGAGTCTAATAAGAGTATAGTTCTATCTTACTATAATATAGCAAAGATTTTAATTTAATATATATATATATATATTAGACTTCTACTTTACTATATATATTAGACCTCTCGAGTCTAATAACTCTACCGATGTAATCTCGTTATTAGTAAGAAAAGTAGGCTATTATCTCCGCTGTTATAGCAGGGAACTCCCTCTTAAAAGGGGTTGTCACACAAGTGTGACAGCGCCTTAAAAGGGGTAGGACAGGGGTTAGTTGGCATGCTAGAGGTGGGTTGGTTAGCAGCAAGCTAGGCCGCGGGGCATCAGATTCATACTTCGTAGTATTGGCCCCCAATTCTTGGCTCGAAAACGCTCGAACAACGACCGCACTGGCTAGGCAACAATATGCATTGATAAGAATTTATTGGGGAAGAAGGGAAAGACTCCTGATCACGTACGTCTGTGCAATAAGCCGGGCCGTTGTATGGCATAGGCCGTGGATATGAAGGTTATGATCGAGATAGAATTCATGTAGGGGTACGCCTAGGAATCCCGCTTATATGTAGGGTATACAAGTGAGGGTGGCTCCTGCTCTAACACCGTAGCTGTTCACGACTAACGGTCGGAACCGAGTATTAAAACAGTGTACTCGATCAAAGAGGAACTTGGAACAGCAGACGAATTTTCTACTTCAGCGTCTCGGTCGAGGCTCCCGAGAATACGGTGGCCTGTGGCTGCATCAAAAACTCATCAAAAGCCAGCTCCTCCGCAACGGGCCTCTCCTCTGGCATCCAGCATAACATCCTGCGCAAGAACTGTACGAAAAGAGCCCGATCCTCCCCATGAAGGCACTGCTCGCGAATTTCGAAAGATTGATCGGGAATCGGAACGGAGCCTTTCCAGTTTCCTTTAGTGACATCAGCAAATTATTACCGTATAGTGACCCGAGCAGAACAATAATATTTTTTCGAGTTAGAAGAACAGGGATTTTGGTGCAATACCTTGACTGTCCCAGTATTGATAGCACTTTTCACTCCGTTTCAAGAATTCTGGAGGTGGAGGCCCCAAAAGTGAAACTATTTCGGCAAGGTGTTGTTCATCATCTAGTATTCGATTTTTCCTTGCGAAGAATAAATGGCCGCCTTCAAGAAGATCCCACGTCTAGGTAGATTACGTAAAAGTTAGCTCGATTTTAGCTTGTTCATAGCCTAGACCCAACATGTGGGTTATTCTCATTAGATGGGTCAAGCAACAATGAGCCAGTAGAATCAAGCTTTTCGTCATTGATTTGTACTCACCATGACACCAATCGCCCAAATATCCACTTTAGAATCCCAATCCATTCCCAAAATCACCTCCGGGGCGCGGTAAATTCCAGGCATAATGTCACCTCTGTGCTTTTGGGTACCAGCTCTAGCCTCACCAAGATCACAGAGGACTGGTTGGCCTGCACTGAAAGGCATCGGTCGCGAGTTGTAGATAGTGCGAGCGCTAAGAACCTTCCGGGCGATGGGTCGTGCCAGTTCGTCTTGCTCAATCTGGGAAAGGATTGAGTCATCCTCGATCCTTTGAAGAACATTATTTGGCGAAATATCTGACAACGAATTAGCTTCTAACTACCACAAGAAAGCTAGCTTTATATGATTGAGAGCTCACCGGTGTGAACGACATGGCATCGGTGTAAATAATCTAGGGCTATAAGGAGGAGTTGAATGCTCTTTTGGACAAGATCTTTTGCAAACCTATTCTGAGGAAGAAGCCTCAGGAACTCGGTGAAACTCATCCCAAGCGGTTGATAGAGCATGCATTTGTGATTTCCATTGGGACCGGCGATTTCAAATGAATCAAGGACGCTTCGGATCATGTTTTTCCCTGGATGTTCAATGGGATTACTCTTTAAGTGCTCGTTGATTGTGATTTCGTGATCACCATGCAAGTCCGCATGATCATGCTCTTTGGTTCGAACACGCAATTTGAGTGTCAGATATCGGTGTTCCCTATTGATACATTAGAAAGAATCCTGACTAGTTGACTAGATGCAGTTCAAATCCTTGCCTGAGATCTCTGCACAGCCAGACCGTAGAATTCACCCCAAATCCCAATTTTGTCACAACCTGATATCTAGACCCGAACACTTCACCGATATAAACCGGATAATAATCTTCTGGGACGTAAGAGGGAACATCTTCTTCCTCGATGTTCTTGGTTGCGTCTAGTTCCACAAACCCGGATGTGGGAAACTTGCGGGGAGGAGAGTGAGGAGTAGTATCCATGGTTCTGACAAATGATTGAGGCAAATATGGGGGAAACCGATAGGGGAAGGGCGATTGAGAGACGAACGAATGTAGTGGCCTCTTAAGGCCTAAGCAATGTCTGGTCATCTCAATTTGAAGGGAAGACTATCAGAAGATCATTTGGTCGGGTATTTTCAAATCGGCGCCGCGCTGCTGCACTAGTGGCACTCTCGGATCGGCAAAACCATTCCACCGATAGAGACTGTTAAGTCGAAGTGCCAGTCCTCGCTAAGGGGTCCCACGCTAAAAGTCTTGGCCCCTAAACCTAATTAGGCTTAAGTCCGATCTTATCACCTATTACACGTAACTCTAAAAATTATTTCTCGCAGAATCGCGAATAGCTCTAAAGTTATTCTAAATAATAATAGCTCTAACGTCTTCTATATCTTTAATATACCTCTAATATATCTTCTACTTATATACGCTTAGCTAAATATCGATTATAAAGCCCTCTATAGTTATAGTTTAGCTTTATACCTTCTTAAATAGCGCTATTATACGTAGATAGAATTAGACTACTCTCTAAGTCTATATAGTCTAGTATATACTTTCTATAGCCTAGAGAGCCTTCTAAGGCTCTAGAATACTCTTAAACACTCTTAAATACTTCTAATTATATCTACTAATACGTCTTTTATATAGTTTACGCTTTAAAGCCTAGAAAGCCTACTAAGATAGTCGTTATTAAAGAATAATACCTCTCGCCGACGACTCCGACTTAGAAGAACGTCTATAGTATATACTCTTAAAAGCCTCGTAATTTATAAATAAATATATAATAATAATCTAATTATAGTACCTCTTTCTAGACTACGAAGAAGAATAAGACTTAACGTACTAATAGTACTACTAAGTGTTTTTCCTATTACTAAAGTTAAGCTATTTATATTCTATATATAAGTAAATACTCTTATATTTTATAAGGCTTTTTACTTATTATATAGTAGACTACTAATAACTCTAACCTTAAAGAGAATCGATTATACTATAGCTACTTATATAAGAAAGCGTTACTTGAAGTATATTTAGTTAAGAAAGAGTTCTTAAGTACTATAAGTATTTATTTACTTTATTTACTCTCTTATTTATTATACTAATATTATAATAGAGTATACCTAATATTCTAAATACTCTCTCTATTAATATAAAGTATATAATCCTCCTTCTCTTCTATAATTAATTTAAGTCTAATTTTAATATTATCTCTTTAGTTATTCTTATACTCTATATATAGACGCGTTTAGTAGTCTAGTTTAAAACTACTCTTATTTAGAGTAGTTTTAGACTAAAATCTAGGTAGCTTTAAACTACGATATAAATAAGCTAGTTTAAGAGTACTAAGATATTAAAATCTAAATTAAAGCTATTTATACTTACTCTATATATAATAGAGGTACGCCTCTTTCTACCTCTTTATTTAATCTCTTCTACTCTCTTAATAACTTCTATCTTATAGAATTTTTTCTAGTTAAGAAACACGTCTATAAAGCGTACTTAAGAGGCCTTCTTTTTAAGGACTTTTTTAGTAGCTTTTAAGGCTCTTTTAGTAGAAGTAGTATTAGCTTTATAAGAGAAGGTATATTAATTAAAAAGAAGTAATAAAAGAGTATAAAAGTGATAGTAGAAGTAGTAGAAGTAGTAGAAGTGGTAGAAGTAGTAGAAGTGGTAGAAGTAGGTAAACTCGTATTATAGGCTAACTTACGCTAAATAATAATTTTTTTTAGTAAGGCCTTTTAAATATAAGAATATAGGTAAATTATTATTAAATTTCTACATCGTTATATACTTTAGTAAGAGTTAAAGAATAAGATAATAATTTAAATATTTAGTCGTATTAGAGGTAGAAATATAAGATTAGAACCGCGTTCTACTAAGTTACGTAGAGTATAAGAATAACTGAAGAGATAATACTTCTTTCTTACTAAGATCGTTTTAATACTTTTTAAACTACTACTATAACTAGTAGAATAGTTAATTATAATCTATAATATAGCTAAGGCTAGAGGTATTAGAGTATATAAGCTAAGAGTATAGAATAATAAGAGTATAGGCTATATATACTAGCGTTTAAGATTAATTTATTACTTATTTCAAAAGAGAGATTTATTACTTATTTTAAAGAAGTTATATATAAATACTCTAGAAGGTGCTATTAAAAGCCTCTTAATTTATAAGGCTCTATATAGATCTAATAAAAGATACTACTATTATATAATATATACTTTTTATATAACTTTAATATAGAATTCGCTTAAAAGCTTTCTAATTTATAAGCCTATTAACTAGATTTTAAGTAAATAGACGAATTATAAAAGAAAAAGTATTAAACAAGTATACTTAGTACTAAGTAATAGACTAATAGACTTAATACTTAGAAAGTAACTAAACTTATTACTTTCTAAGTAAATAGACGAATTATTAAAGAAGAGGTATTAAAGAAGTAGACTTAATACTAAATAATAGACTAATAGACTTATTACTTTCTAAGTAAATAGAATAATTATAAAAGAAGAAGTATTAAAGAAGTAGACTTAGTACTAAATAATAGATTAATAGACTTAATACCTCGAAAGTAACTAAACTTATTACTTTCTAAGTAAATAGATATACTACTTAGAAAGTAACTAAACTTATTACTTTCTAAGTAAATAGACTTATTACTAAAGAAGTATTAAAGAAGTAGACTTAGTACTGAATAATATAGACTTATTATTTTCTAAGTAAATAGACTAATAACTTAATAATTAGTACTTAAAAAGTAAACTTAGTACTAAATAATAGATTAATTAACTTATTACTTTCTAAGTATTAAGACTAATTATAAGATAAGAAGTATTAAATAAGTAGTATTACTACTTAAGGTCTATTAGATATACTTATGAAGTAAATAGACTTATTTCTAAATAATATATACTAAATAAGTAGAGTTAAAATTTAAAGTAATAAGTAAATAGACCTATTACTTAAAAGGTAACTAGACTAATTCGTTTAAAGTAAAATAAGTCTATTAATCTATTATTTAGTACTAAGTCTACTTATTTAATACTTCTTCTTTTATAATTTATCTATTTACTTAGAAAGTAATAAGTCTATAAATCTATTATTTAGTACTAAGTCTACTTCTTTAATACTTCTTCTTTTATAATTTATCTATTTACTTAGAAAGTAATAAGTTTAGTTACTTTCTAAGTATTAAGTCTATTAGTCTATTATTTAGTACTAAGTCTACTTCTTTAATACCTCTTTAGTAATTAGTCTAGTTACTTTCTAAGTAATAAGTCTATTTACTTTCTAAGTATTAAGTCTAGTAATCTATTATTTTATATTAAGTATACTTATTTAATACTTCTTCTTTTATAATTAGTCTAGTTATTTAACTTTAAGTATTAAATCTACTTATTTTAAACTTATAATTCGAATATTAACTTATAATCTTACTAAGAAGCTTATAAATTAAGAATCTTTTAAGCGAATTATCTATAAAAGTTATATATAAAAGTTAAGACTCCTTAGTTAAAAGCTTTATAAATTAAGTAAGGAATAAATATATAAGTAAGCTAATTACTATAGTAAAAGCATTTATCCTTCTTATACTTTTTTAGCTTTAAAAAGTCCTCTCTCTACTTTATAAGATCGTTATTCTAACTAATTAAGTACTATATAATAGTAAGGTTATTAAAGTTTATAGACTACCTCTTCTAATTATAGAGTTACTAGATATTCTACTCTAATACGCTTAAGAAGTACTAGTATCTACTATAGTAAAAAGAGTAAGTACTATATAGCCTAGGATTATTACTAATCTCTATAAGATCCCTTCTAAAAGCCTTAAGAAAGACGTCGCTTCCTTATATTAATTAGCTAGATAATTTATAAGAGAGTAAGACGTTTATACTAATCTACTTAGAGTTACTTAGTTATTTATATTAATCTTTCTAAAGATATACCTCTTAGTAATATATAACTTCTAGAACTAATTTAAGAGTGCTTATATAGAATAAAGATATAGATTCTCTTTATTAAAGTAAAGGTAGAAGAGCTTAATCTCTATTTAATAGATAATTAGATAGAAGTAGTAAAAAGAAGCGAGGCTAAAAGAGGTAACTTACTACTAAGTTAGTACGTCTTCTAAAACGTAAGTATTAGCTTAATCTTACTAATCCGCTTATTAATAACCTTAATATAATATGTCTAGATCTTAAAGACTTTGTCGAATTAAAGTAGGTAAAAGAAGAATAAAAGATAGATAGCTTATATTATACTTCTTTATATAAGCTCTCTCTAATTAGTCTTTAGATTACTTCTAAGATTAGTAAGGTATTATAGCGATTCTATATTATAATTAACGTTATATAGCTTCTTAAGATCTTTATTAATAATAGAGTATATACTTATAATAATCTTCCTAGCGTAGATCTAGAACACTTAGTACTCTTATAATTTATAAAGATATTTACTTACCTTTCTTCTTTATAAGCTAATTATATACTTTTAAACTTCCTAAAAGAGTAATAGATTACTATTATATCTACTACTAGATACTTATCTCTATATAAGATTACTCTTATTAAGCTCTCTTAAAAACCCCTAGCTTACTACCGCTCTTATCTTAAGTACTTATAAGTATAATTAGCCTTTACTATTATAAAGAGTAAGCTTCTCCTTTTTAAGGCTCTTTATAGAATACTTAGAACTCTTATATCTAGTAATAATCTAAGTATAAATAAGATAAAGAGCTCTCTTATAAGATACCTTTATATCTTTATTACCCTCCTCTCTATAAGTAGTAGTTATAAACTCGAGGAAGTGATCTTAGAGGCTAGAGTAATTAGCTTTATAAATTTTAAGAGAAGTCTTAAGAGTAAGAAATAAGTTACCTTTAGTATTACTTTTAAGTACTTATATAAAGAGAAGCTATAGATAGCTTTTTAACGCTATTTTCTATTTATATAAAGGCTAATTTAAGAGCGTCTTTTTCGTTCTAGGTATTAGGTATATTCTTATTTACTTCTTTAATATCTATATTAGATACGCTTACTTTATCTAATTCGTTAAGAGAGTCTATATTATAGGTAGGTTAGAAGAGGTTAAAAGGTTAAAAGGTTAAAAGGTTAAGAGATTAGAAGGTGTTTTTATTTACTTATAAATTAAGATAGCTTTTATTCTACTTCTATATCTCTATCTCTATCTCTACCTCTACCTCTACCGCTAATAATACTATAGAGTTAGAGCTTTATAAAAAGCGAGCTAAAAAAGAGAAGAAGAGTACTACGATCCTACGAGAGTTAGAGAATATCTCTACTTATATCTTAAAGCACGACTATAAACGAGTGCTAAAAGCCGAAGATATCGACTACTATAATACTAGCTAAAAGAGCTATCTCCTAGCCTTTATAGATTAGTTTATAGAGTTAGAGTATTATATACTAGCTATAAAGAAGGAAGAGAATAGAGTATTATCTAAGAAAGAGATAGAGCTTATTATTAGTATCTAAGAGAATACTAGGCTATAACTTCTCTCTCTTCTAAGTACGTCTATAATAGTACGAAATATATATAACTATAGTAGAGGCATATAGGAGTGCGTATAGTAGAATGACGTATATAGATACTAGGCACTAATATAGAAGAAAAGGAAAAACTATTCCTCTTCTACTCTAAGAGTAGGCTGCTATATATAAGAGGTTTAAATAGTATAAAAGGGTTTAAAACCGACTAACGTTATATATTAGCTAATATAAAAGCTTAAACCTATATAACCTTCTTAAAATAGATAATATAAGATAATAACTATTAAAACCCTATATATAGTAGGTACTTCTAACTATCTAGGATAATAGTATACTATTATATCTCTCTCTCTTAAAAAAGACTTATTCTTAAGTCTATCTCTCTTATTATTTAAGGTTAAATTAAGATACTATAATATTATTATTAAGGTTAAAGTATTTATTATATTTATTAATTTTATTATAAATAAGAAGGTAGATTAGAGTCTAAATTAAATTATAGCTAACCTAGTTTAAAGATTAATTATATTTTATTATAAGTAAGACGAGATATTAACTTTAGGTTTAAATTATAACTAAACTAATTTATAAATACTTATAAAAGAGAGATTTCGTTTCTAATCCTTTAATATTAAAGTAAGTATTTATATTTACTAAAAGAGTATAGTCTAACCTAACTAGTAGGTTAGAAAAAGTTTAAAGTAAAATTAGAA
Organism: Hymenoscyphus infarciens; assembly: GCA_001414345.1. Classification (NCBI taxonomy): domain Eukaryota; kingdom Fungi; phylum Ascomycota; class Leotiomycetes; order Helotiales; family Helotiaceae; genus Hymenoscyphus; species Hymenoscyphus infarciens. Next base: position 205,640 of record LLCB01000068.1, on the reverse strand, counting down.
AAAGTTTAAAATAGAAAAAGTTTAAAGTAGAGTTAAAGACAAATATAAAGTAGTATTAGAAGTTATTTAGTTAAAAGGTAATAATAACTTAGTTAAGAGCTTACTTTAAGAGTATACTAATTTATATTTAATTTAAATTTAAATAAAAAAAGAACTTCTAGCTTAGCTAGAAGTAAAAAAAAAGTAAGAAAGAATATAAAGACTATAAGACTCTAATTAGAGTTAGTAGTGTTTTAGCTAGTTAAAAGAGTTTATTACTAAATATTAAAGAGTTTTACTATTTAAAGTTTAAGATAATAAAAGAGGTAGTTTTAGCTAGTTAAAGAAGTTATTACTAAAGTTGTTAAAGTTAAAACTATTATCTAAAGTTTAAAATAATAAAAAGAGAGGTTTTAGCTAGTTAAAAGAAGTTAATATTAAAGTTATTAAAGTTAAAATTATTATTTAAAGTCTAGGATAATAAAGAGATAGGTTTAGCTAGTTAAAAGAGTTATTACTAAATTTAAAAATATTATTTAATGTTTAAGATAGTAAAAGAAGGAGTTTTAGCTAGTTAAAGGCGAAGTTATAGCTAAGTTATTAAAGTTTTACTATTTAAAGTTTAAGATAATAAAAAGAGTAGTTTTAAGTAGTTAAAGACGAAGTTATTACTAAAGTTTATTAAATTATTTAAGGTTTAAGATAATAAAAGAAGTAGTTTTAGATATAATAGTATCTAAGTTTAAATGTCTAGTTATATAAAACTATATTACTTAGGTTTATAGGCTACCTCGTTCTTTTTAGATATTTAAAGACTTATTTATCTTCTGATTTTAAAAAAAAGAGTTATTATTAGATTATAAAGAGTTTATAGCTAAATAGAGAGGTATTCTTTTAAACTAGAGTACTAATTATAAGTAACTTAGCATTTTAGTATATCTCTTTATCTATAGCTAAAAGATTGTTTACTATTTTAGTAATTTTAATATCTCTTAAAAGTAGTAAACGCGTTTTAGAGCTAAGGTATAATCTTATCCTATATATAAAAGAACTATTACTATTCTCTCTAAGTATAGCTATACTTAAAAATCGAACGTTTCTTTAGTATAATCTTCTTCTTAATTCTACTTCTATCTCTTTTAACCTTTATACTAGTAGGGACTTAGTTTATAACTAAGTAATTATAGTCTTTTAGTTTAAGAGAAGTTTAGAGTAGAGTTAGATAATATTTAGTTAGGATTAATAGTAATAACTTAGCTAAGAGCTTACTTTTAAGTTTTATCTTAATAGAAGGTGTATTTTAACTAATTTATATTTAATTTAAGAGTTAGGAAGTAGTAGAAAGGTATTAAAGGTAGTAGTATCTCTTAAGTAAAAGAAGTCTAAATTAGAGCTTTTAAAAGTAAAGAAGGGTTTAAATAAAGGTTAGAAAGGGAGTTAGATTAGTAAGAGTTTAAAGATAGAGTGTTTTTATTAACTTTATAGTTTACTTATAATTATATTTATTTTATTTAATCGATTATTTTATCTTTTATATACTACTATCTCGTCTATATATTATCTATATTAGAGAAGTCCTAATAATCTCTTTAACTATTATTATTTCTTTAAGATCTTCTAGATCTTAGTATATAGGTATGATTTAGAAAGGGTTTAGAGGGTCTTTTAAAAAGAGAGAGAGTGTTCTTAGAAGAGGTTATTACTTAACGCTACTTAGTAGAACTAAATTTAACTATCTTCGTTATCTATTTATAAGGATCTAAAAGCGTTCTAAGTATTCTCTATCTTATAACTAGTTAAAAAGTAGGTATTTAAAAGAGTAACTATCTCTTTTTAATCTTAGAAAGTATTCTAAACCGACTCTAACTCGTATCTAAGCTCTAGGTAGTTCCTAGCTAGTCCGGTTATTATACCTTAAATAAGAGCTTTATATATTAGTTTTAGTTATCTTACTTTTTTATTAAGATTAGAGAGTATTTAAAGGGGCTTTAATACTATGTTATATAAGTTAGAAGGTATTAGAGGCAGCGGTATCTCTTAAGCGAAAAAGGTCTAAATTAGAGCTTAAAAGTAAAGAAGGGTTAAATAAGAGTTAGATTAGAGAGGGTTTAGAGGTAAGATTTTTAACTTCGAAGTTCGCTTATAATTTTATCCTCTATCTCTCTAACTAATTGTTTTATTCTTTATATACCTTTTACCTCTATCTTATCTATCTATTATTTATATATTATCTAAATTTAGGAAGGTTGTCTTTAAGAGCTAAGCTCTTGTTGTTTCAGCGTACGGTTATAGGTTAGAGAGAGTTTAGAGGGTCTTTTAAAAAGAGAGAGTAGTAAGATTAGATTTAGAAGCCTTTTAAATAACTATTATAAGTTAACTTATTCACCGAACCTAGGGTTATTAAGACTCTTAAGAACACTTAGCGTATTCTAATCCCTTAACGTATTTATAATATAATTTTTACTAGCTATCTATATAAATACTAAACCTTAGTATTACTAGCTATCTAGGTAGTCTCTAATTACTTAGCTATTTAAGAATACTATTATAATATTCTAAATCAAGAGTGAATCAACTTCTAAATAAAGAGTAGTAATAAGCTTAAAAGAGATATTATTAAGACTATTACTAGTAAAGAAGAGTTTTTCCTTTTTATATAATAGTATAAAATATATATAACTATAGTAGAGGTATATAGGAGTGTATATAGTAGAATAACGTATATAGATACTAGGTACTAATATAGAAGAAAAGGAAAAACTATCCCTCTTCTACTCTAAGAGTAAGCTGCTATATATAAGAGGTTTAGATAGTATAAAAGAGTTCGAAACCGACTAACGTTATATATCAGCTAATATAAAAGCCTAAACCTATATAACCTTTCTAAAATAGATAATATAAGATAACAACTACTAAGACTCTATATATAGCAGGTACTTCTAGCTATCTAGAATAACGGTATACTATTATAACGTCTTAGAAGGTCGTTATTAAGTACTACTATAACTATAATTATAACTATACTAGAAACTACGTTATATCTTTAAGCCTTTATATAAAGAATAATAGCTAAAAGAAGGTTATTAAGCGTATAATATCTTAAGTAAATAGAGGGCTTATTAGCTAGTCTATTATAGAGGAACTAGAACTAGAACTAGAACTAGAGTAGAGAGTAAGAGCTTTGAAAAGTATAAAGAAAATTTAAGAGCTAGGCCTTATATATACTAAATTACAACTCCTACTCTCTTCTATTACCTCCTTTCTAATAAATAAGATTAGAGATATCTCTAGTATCTAAGAGAATTTAGAGATATTATTTATTAATAGTACTTACGTCTCTTATAAATACTAGGCTAGGTTATACTCTAGGAAGTAATATAGAAAGAAGTAAAAGACGTAGTATAGATAGAAAGTAAGTAAATAAATCTATCTTATCTTATTCTAACCTTTATAGTTTATAAAGCTAAATTTAGTATAAGAGATTACTACTACCTTTTATAATTATAAAAGTAACTAGGATATCTTTTAGTCTAAGGAGAGATATAAGAAGGTAAATAATAAAAGCTTTATAGTACCTTCTTTAATAATTAAGAAGGTTCTTAAGAAGATCGTAGATTATAATACTATTATTAATATAAAGAATAAAAGCCTTATAAGAAAGAAGTATCTTAGAAATGCTTTTAAAAAGTACTTTTAATATACTAAGTCTAGTAAAGTCTACGTATATAATAAGCCTTAAAAGATTATAAAATAGTTAAGAGAGCTTAAGAAAAGACTAAATATATAAGACTCTATTATAGATAATTAGATAAAATAAAAGACCTAATCTCTCTTTAAAAGCTTATAAACTTTAAAAGAAACCCTAGGATTTATTATAAATTAATTTATAAAAACTACTTACTCTCTACTTAATACTCTTATAAATTTTAAGAGAAATATTAATAGCACTATAGTAGCTAATAAACTCTATCTAAGAGTATACTTCTTAAGTAAATATAAGTATAAGTGTTAAATAAGGTAATTTAGAGTAATTTAAACATAGATTTTAAATAATTTAAGCCTTACTTTATATAGTATATAGAACTAGCACCGTCTACTAAAAAGGACTACTACTACTACTAGTTTAGAACTAATACTTTTCCTCTTAGAATAAGTAGACTAGAGTATTTTAGTATATAAATAGCTTATATAGAAAGAGTATTCTAAGAGTAAAAGTATTAGTTCTAAGAGCTAGTAGAAAGTGGTAGGTAATAGAATAGAGTTAGTAGTAGAGTAAAAAGCTTTTTTAAAAACCGAGAGGCGTCTCTAGTATCTCCTAGCTATATAATACTTTAGATTTTCTAGTATATTTTTCTTTATAAATTATAAGAGTCTAATTTTAGTATCTAGTATTAATAATAGTACTTTTAAATATAATTTATATATATACTATTAAAGTAAGAGTTAGAGCCACAGCTAGTAGGCCTCTCTAAGCGAGATAACTCTCTATTTTAATTTCCGACACTTCTTTTTTAAAAACCTACTATAATTCAACCTTTTAACTAAAACTCTTTAAATTAAAGATAGTAGACGAAATACTCTCTCTCTCTTATATATATAAGCCTAGCTAGAATTAGCCTATACTGAAGCGTACTAGAGTATACTAAGCCTAAGTAGATAGAAAATCCTAGAGCGTTATCTTTAAAGAATTAGAAGTATCTAAATCTACTATATAAAGGATCTATAAGGCCGATTTAAGTCGAATAATTTATAAAGAGAAGTAATATTAAAAGAGATTACTATCTAAATAATATATCTATTAAATTCTTCGGTTTATATCTTAAAATTATACTACTTATTAGATATCTTTTTTATAAGTTAAAAACGCTCTTAACTTACCTACTTTTGTGACAGCATGCCGTCCTATATAGCCGAGATTACATGGCATATGCCGTGTTTCAGTAGTTGTTATCTTATATTATCTGTTTTAGGAAGGTTACGTAGGTTCGGGCTTTTGTATTAGCCGACGTATAACGTTAGTCGGTTTCGTACCTCTTATATATTAGCATCGTTCAGAGCTGTCTTCGCTCTTTACCTTTAGTTTTCGCGTTAATAACCACGAATAGACTACTTTTCTACTCTACTCCTGCCTTGTTATTATAACTTTGTAACAGCTCTCTATAAATACATAAAGAGAGTACTTATAGAATAGTACCTAATATTAAGGAAAACTAAACTAAAGAGAAAAGCGAAGAGTATAAGTACTCTAGCTTTATTTATATATATTAAGCGAAGCTTTAGCAAAGCCTCGAGCTAACTTAGTTATATAAGTAACGTATATAACTAGGACTATTATACTACTCCTCCTTTAAAAGGGCCTCTTATAACTAAGCGGCTTTATCCTCTTTTAATATAAGAGTATTAAGCTCTAGCTTATTATAATCCTCTCTCTTAGCCTTATATACTGTTTTCTATAGTAGAAGAGCTTCTAAGGAACTAGCTATTTTTAGCTTCTTTAAATAGAACCTCTCTACTAGTTATAATATATATATTAGTTATCGAGCTAGATACTAATTAAGGTCTTTATTATAGCCTTTCTACTTAATTCAGTAATAGAAGGACTACTATCTCTTCTTACTAACTAGTATTTCTTCGACCTTCTATTTCTTTTCTTTGTTTATAATAATTAGTAAGAGTAGTATAACTACCTATTCTAGTAAGGGATTGTTTATAGCCTTATATAACTTCTTAGAAGTAAAGATAGAGTAAACTTTAATAGAAGCTAGCAGTTTTTAAGAATCTTAAAAGAGCTAGCTATCTAGTAGTCTAGCTTTTAGCTTAGTTATTAAGTTACTTAGTTTTTTATTATAATAAAGACTATATTTCTTACTCTAAAATCAACGTCTTATCTATGTTTATTTATATCTCGTTCCTTCTTCTATTAAGCTTTTAATATATTTACTTAGCTAACGTCTAAGACCTCTTAGATTATCTTTATAACTACTATAGCTTCTTCTTATAATAGCTGTTCTTTTATATTAGCTAGTTCTAGTGTTTATTAGTTAAACGAGGTTCTTAGTACGTATCCCTTCTATAACTTAAAAGGCGATATTCTAATAGTACTATAAAATAGTACTAACTATATATAGTCTATTATTAGAAGGATCTTAGACTAATTAGTATAATAATAATTAATATATAGCTATAAGTATTAATTAAGGTATTAATTTATAATCTTAGTCTTGCTATCTATTTAAGCGTAGTTTATAGTTAAGAGTTAAAGCTAAATACCTAGGATTTAAGTAAACTCTCTCTAGAACATAGTAATAAAGTAAGAGCCTCTATCTAATATTATACTTTCTAGAATCCTATAATATTATAGAACGTGTTTAATATATAACCTTATTATCTGTTTAAAAGTAATGTTCTTATATTAGAGTATTAAAATAGACTATTTAAATAAATAGTCTATTACTATAAATATGTTATTATAACTATACTTATTAACTAGAAAAGACTTAAAATCTATAGCTATATATTACTATATATATAGTAGTACTAAGAGTAAGTATAAATAGCTAAGTATTTTATCTTAAGAAACGTCTACTCTTCTATAATTATAATAGTTTTATATATATCTTATAATATTAGCTTTTATATTTTACTAGATATATCTTAAACGTAGAATCTAGTAGGTCTTATCCCTTTTTAGGTAAGCTAAAAGTATTTAATTATAAGCTTTATAAATTAAGTCTATTCTTAGTATATCTATGTCTAATACTACTAAGTAGTTTTAGTAAAGTAAAAAGCCTTCTTTTAAAGTATATAAGGAATTAGTATTAGTTTTAGCTTATACTTATATAGCTTAAAGTGTTATAGTATTCTTATTTACTTAGTAGATTTATTCTAAAAGTATAAATAATTCTTAGAAGTAGTTATTATTAACTAAAGCTAGTATAATTAAGCTTATTTTAACCTCTAAGTCTTTAAGTACTTTTATATTAACTTATTCCTTTATTAAGAGTATATAGGTCTAGTACTACTTTTTAAGTTCTTTCTATAAGTATATCTTATTTACTTTATAAGTTAAAGTATCTATCTTACTATTCTCTTATCTTAAATAGAATATAATAATAAAATAGTACTTAGTTAAAGCTTTAGCCTACCTTACTTAATAAGTAGTAAGTTACTTAGTAGTTATAAAGTACTTAAACGCTTTATAATTAGTATAAATATAGATTTTTAAATAAGTACTTTATAGTTCTAGTCTCTATTCTATAAGTAAGTATATAATAGTAAGTAGCTCTTTATTATATATTTTATAATTATACTTAGCTAGAGATATAGTCTTACTAAAGTAGGCTATAAAGTACTATTCTCTATTAGCTTATTATTATTATAATACTCTAATAATAATTCTATCTAAAACGTCTATCTTAATTATAATAGAGAGATTAGAAGAGTAGTAGTAAAGGATTAATATAAAAGTAAGTACTACCTTTAGGTCTTTAAACGCTTTCTAATACTCTTTATTAAAATTAAAAGACATCTTATTCTATATTAGGTATACTAAGGGCTTTATAATTATACTATAGTTCTAGATAAACCTTTAATAGAAGTTATAAAAACTAAAAAAGCTCTAAACACCTTTTACTATTTTTAGAGCTTACTATTTCTATACTACTAAGATCTTTTTAGGATTTACTTTAATACTATTAGTACTAATAATAAACCTAAGATATTTTATCTTCTTAATATTAAACTTATACTTCTTAATATTAACCTATAACCTAGTATCTTTAAAATGTTAAAAGACTTTTTATATATACTCTTTATATTTAAAAACGTTTAATAAGTAGATAAGGATATTATCTAAGTAGGTAGAGTAGAAGTTGTCTAAATAGTTAAATAAGATGTTATTTATATAGCACTAGTAGGTAGACAGGCTATTTATTAGACTAAATAGTAGAACCTTATACTTATATATTTTATAATAAGTACGAAAAGTAGTTAACTCCTTAACGTCTAGATCTATTCATATATAGTAAAAGGCTTATTAGATATCTAGCTTAGTAAAAATATAAGCTTAACTAATATATATAAGTATTTTATTAATTAGAGGTAATAAATAGTAGTCTTTTTAAGTAAGATTATTAAGTTTTTAGAAGTTAATATAAAAACATAGCCTTCTATCTACTTTTTTTATAAACAAAATAGAAGTATTAAAAGAGGATTAACTATATTTAATAAACTCTTTATAGAGATTTTCTAAGATAAATTCCTTTATAACTAATAACTCTTTTATAAATATCTTATATAAAGAGGAATATCTAAAGATATTTAGACCTTTAAGATTAATCTTATAGTTATAGTATTAGTAAAGTAGAAAGGTATCTAAGATAACCTTAGAAAATACCTCTTTAAAGTCCTAGTACTTATTAAGAAGAGTAATACTAAAGGCTATATCTAGTTCTTAATTAGCTATAATAGTGTTAATTTCATATATACTTATAGTAAATATCTTATTATCCTCTTAGAGTAAGTAATAATATATTCTTATAACTAAAATAACTAAAATATTAATAATAGAGTCTAACTTCTTTAAAATAAAGAGTTTCTAATAATATACTAGAATAAGTACCTTCTTTATAACGTCTTTAAGTTCTTTTCTTATAACCTAGTATTTTACTTATATTAAAGACTTATAGCCTCCTCTACTATATATAGTTAAGGTATAACTAGCTAAGGTTATAATATTAATTTTAAAGTAATTTATAAGCTTTAAGAGCCTTCTACCTTATTAGCGTTGTTTATCTATTTCTATAGCTTAGTTATAAGTATTAGCTTTATCCTAGTAAGAGAGTATAGAGTCTTTTAGTTATATAGCGTCTTAAGGAAGAGGAGTTAGCTATTAAGTAAAGAAGTAAGACTTAAGGTTATTAGACTAGAGTAGTTTCTAATAAGTTACGTTAATATTAATATAAAAGTACTTAAAGATATTATATAGATCTAAGTCTAAGAGAATAAATAGTATATTAAAGAATTTATAACTATTTAAGATGTAATTTAAAAAGAGATAGTATATAGCTTTACTTCTAATTTCTTTATTATATTTATAAATCTTAATAGAAGTAAAAAGTCTTTTAGTCTTTAAACTATATAACTTTATAAAGTTATAACTAAGTTATATATTTATAAAAGAAAAGGTATTTACTCTAAAGTTACTAAGAGTAGTAGTTTATATACTAAATCTATTAATAGTTATTATATTAAGTAAAGTAAACGCTTTTCTACTAATTAATAACTATAGATTAATCTTAGAGAGATTAATCTTATATTTACCTAAAAAGGAGTCTTCTTTTAAGCTTCTTCGTTTCTTAACTCTAAGCTAGTATCTTTTCTTTTAAACTCTTTAAAGTTAACTTTATATATCCTTAGCTTTAGATAATCCTTAACATAATAACTAGACTTATTATAGTTAAAGCACTTATTTAATAGTCTTAGAGTTAAGTAGTTATTTATAGTAGAGGTGTTAAGATGTCTAAGAGAGATAAAAGAAGCTATAGAGAAAGAAGGGCTAGTAGGCATAGAAGTAGATATATATAGGTTTAAAGTAGAAGGAAAGTTCGTTACTTATATCTTTTAAGAAGTAAGATTTTAAAAGTTACTATTAATACTACTTATAAGATTATAAAAGGAGTTTATATCTCTCTTAGCTTAGAACTTAGTAATAATAAGAGATTAGTATAGTATAAGAGTTAACTTATTCTATAAGTCTTCTACCTAGTCTTATAAGAGAACTTTAGCTTTATTTATAAGTTATTAGAACTTAGTATAGAAGTTATAGAAAGTTTCTATTTTTAATATAATAAGGTCTTAGTATTAGATATAAGCTTCTTAGTATAAGTAAGAGCTAATAATAATATTTTAAAGGTAAGTTAACATCTCTTTATAGCTATAGAACTAGTTAATAGTATTAAACTTATATTTTAAGTAAATATAGTTTAAAGCTCTTCTAAAAGTATAATAATAAATTAAATTTATCTTTACTTCTTTAGACTTAAAGTAGTTAGTATTAATAAATAACTTTATTATAATTTTAGTTTCCTAAGTTATATAAGTAAATTCATCTTTTATAGTAAATTAGTAAGGATTAGCTATTCTACTTATCTTCTTAGATAATAGAACTATAAAAGAGAAACAAGTTATATTAAGAGTTTATAGCTAAATAGAGGTATATTAATAAGAAGTACTAGCTATATTTAAAGTATTTACTTTAAGTTTATAAACTTTACTTATTAATAAAGTTATTACTTTAAGGATTTATTATAAAGTAGAGTTAGATAAAGGTAATTTAGAGATCTTATACTATAAAGAACTAGTAGTTACTTTAATAAGAGGAGGTAGTAGTAGTATAGTAATAGCTAGTATATATATTTTTTTAGGTTAAGTTCTTAAGCTAGATTAAGATATAACGTTAATAGAAGAGGGAAGAGAGATTAGCTCTACTAACTCTAAAATAGAGTAGAATAGTTCTTAAGTTAATAAGTTACCTTTAAAGGACTTAATATAGCTAATAAAAGAACGCTAAACCTTACTACTTAACGTAAATAGATTAGGCTTTATAAAAGAAGATAGTAAATTTAGTAGATTTAATATAAGTAAATATATATATTATTATTAGAATATTAGTAAAAGCTTTTCTAAGTAAAGAAGAAGAGTTTAGTTTTAGTATAATAGTTTTCTATAAATATATAAAGAGAGTACTTATAAAATAGTATCTAATATTAAGGAAAACTAAACTAAAGAGAAAAGCAAAGAGTATAAACACTCTAGCTTTATTTATATATATTAAGCAAAGCCTTAGCAAAGCCTCGAGCTAACCTGGTCACGTGAGTAACGTATGTGACTAGGACTATCATATACTTCTCCTTATACTATCTACTAAGAACTTCGCTATACTAGCTACTAACGATATATTATATATCCTTAACCCTTTATTAGCTGAATATAAGTAAAGAAACGTCTTACTTTTACGTTATTACACCGCTAGTAGAGGACATTAGATTAGATAGCTACTTATAAGTAAAAGAAGGACTAGAGGAAGGTTATATAGTTAAATAAGTGTATATTTAAGCTTAGAAAGAGTAAGAGGGTTTAGGTAATACGACGTATAGACGAAAAGAGGTGTCTAGACTATATTTAGTTAATATATCGCTTAAGAAGAGTATTAGTTATAATTTAGAGTACGATTAACTAGGATTATAAGTCCTCTCTTATCTTTCTAGAGAAGGAATAAGGTTGTAAAGAGGTGAATTCTTAGGTGTATAAGGATTAAGTTCTTAAACTAGTTATCTTTCTACTATTTAATAAGCTCGGTACTAATTATATCTTTATAGAGGACGGTTTAAAGGTATATAAAGAATATGCTTATTTAGCTAAGCTCGAATATAATATTCGTAGCTTTAATTAGCCTCCTTCTTCGTCTGATTTAAACGTAATAGAGAAGGTCTAGTAGTAGATAAAAGAAGAGTTAAAGAAGTTGTCTTTTATATCGACTTCTAAGAAGAGATTAATTAGAGAGATTCAAAGGCTCTAGGATTTAGTAGATCTACGTGATTATAGACGATATACTAAGCGATTAACTTATAAGTTAGAGGATATTATTAAAGTAAAAGGATTAGCTACTATTTATTAATAATATATATAAGTTTTAAGATAAAAGACTTAAAGTTAGATTTATAATAGATTTTTAAGTAATAAGTGTTAATTTAGTAGAGTTCGCTTAGAGAGCCTACTAGCTATAGCTCTAACTCTTATTTAAAGGAAGTAATTAAATATAAGTAAAAATTCGTTAGTAGAGTAGCTATACTAAGCTTAAAATATACGATACTTTCTAAATTACCTTTAGATAATACTATAATATCGCTTTTATTAAAGCTTTTTTTAATATATCTACTTATTAGAGCTTAAATATACTCTCTACGTAATTTAAAGTAATAAGATAGATATAGAGGGTTTCTATACTTCTAGAGAGTATAAAAGTAGGCTAGGATTTTTTAATAGAGAAGAGTAGTCTTAGTATTTCTTAGCACCTTTTTATATAAATATATAGGTATATTACTTAGTATTATATTTATATAAGTAATTTATAAGCGATTTAGATAATTTTAAGTATAAAAGATACTCTAGAGAGCGCTCTATTAAAATATATAAAAAAATAATTTATTAGAGCTAGAGCTAGTATTAGATAGAAAGCAAAGAGTAGGCGTGGTTTTAGATATACTAGAATTTAAGTTAGAGTTAGAGGCTAGGCCCGATTCGGTTTAGCCGCTCCTACTAGCGCGGGTTACCCGAGGACTAATACCTTTACGCTCTAAAAGCTCTATTCTTATCTTCCTTCTACGTAGCTTACGTAGAGTAACTTCTATTTAACTTACTCTTTCCTTTCTTACTCGCGTAGCTAATTATAAGCTATTTTAAGCCTTTTATTAATAACGTCTATACTATCTAGAATACTTTATATATAACTAATCGCGTGTCTATATAAAGAGAGCTAAGAGTATATTATAGTATTCTATCTCGCTAATTTAGAAAAGTATTAGGAAAATTCAAAACATCGTCTTTACTACTTAATATTAGTAGATTAAACCTACTAAGACTCTATTATAAAAAACTTTTAAATACTTATAATTATAATAACTAGCTATCTTAAATTACTAATATACTAATATTCGTGAAATTACTAATACTTATACGTCGAGAGTATAAATTACTAATACTTATACGCCGAAGATATTAATATCCGATATTTATATATAGAAAATATTAAGATTCGAATATTATATATTTAGCTTTTAGCGCTTATTATTTAGTATTACTTATATTAGAAAGGTCTCGGTTATTATTATTATTAGACCTTTATAGTGTCTATAATAGCTAGCTGTCTTAAATAGCCGAGTTTATCTACTATATATATAAGGTTTTAGCTATTATATATTTAGCTTTTAGCTATTATTATTTTATATTATTTGATTTAAGAAGGTTATATATATCTAGACTTTTAGACGACGTTTATAGAGTTTAGGCTTTTATATTATCTAACGTATATTATTTAGTTATAGACTTTATATAGTCTAACCTCTTATATATAGTTGCTTACTCTTCTATAGTTAGAAAAGACTAGTTTAGTCTTTTCTTTTATATTAGAGCCTAGTTTTTATATACTTTATTCTACTAAATATACTTTTATATATATCTTCTTTAGTTATATATATTTCGTACTATTATATTATCCGACCTTCTATATATCTTTTCCTATATATTATAAGTACTAAAAGTATATAAATATTATAAAGTTAGAAACTTAAAATATATATATATATATATATATACTCTACGAGCTAAACGATTACCGGAAATATTAAGAAAGAAGTAGAGATATATACTAACTTATACGAGGTTACTACTCTAGATATCTCGTCAAATATCTATATATATAATTAAATAATTTATTCGAGCTAAACAGGCTCTAAGTGGAAATGGTGCAAAAACAAGAAGAAGAAGAATATTAGAAGACGCGTATAATACTTAGCGGCGATATTATCACATGTCAGAGACTTTTATTGAGTTCGTTTTGTGTTATTAGCTGTCTCGGAGCAGGCAGTCTCCCGCGAGACCGGTAGAACCAACCTTCAAATGTGAGGGTTCTAGTGTCTATCACAACGAGTAGTGCAATGGCTGAGCCTTATAGTTTTTCGAATTAGTTAGCACGCCCTGCTCCAACAAGATGTGCCGTGCCGCCTTTGCTCGTCAAAATGGAATTATTGTTGTTTGAGGGACTGGGCTCAAAAGAAACAAAATGGCATCGCTAAAAACAAAGAAGTAAACAAAGTCATTGTTCGCGGTTAAAGGTTGGCACGTGTACTCTCTGAAAAGCACCCGAATAAATTGGACATACCCAGGAAAATACTTCGCAAGCAATATCTTATTGCTATATACTTAAATGGATCAATTTCCCGAAGTACAATTGTCTACACAAGGTGAGGATTCCACTCCACAAGAGATACCCCAGCCCAATGATCAATATCAGAGAAGACACTGCACCTGTAGTTGTGGGCAACTAGTTACCACGTACCATCCCAACGTCCACACAAGGCATGCTCTGCAAAAACAAGCAATCGAACGATGGAACTCTTCAAACCTCATCACTCGCGAAGAGTACGAGCTCTTCATGCAAAGTTGGTCTACCAAAGGAAGAAGGGCTGTAAAACAGTGCATCTGCGGATGCGGAGAACGTCATACTCGTTCACAGCAGCTGAGGCATGTGTTTTTGCGTTTACGATGCGAGGGTAAGGTATATGCTGAGGAGGATGCGGCTTTCGAAAAGGCTTATTTGTTACAGGTGGCGAATCTTGTTAGAGGTAGAGACTCACACAAGAAGAAGGTTCGCTTGAGAGGATTGCAGGATGGACCGAAGGAGTCGGAACAGGTTCAAAATGAAAACCAAGAAGAAGCCGAAGATGGAGGTACGGTTTACCACCGAGGATGAAAATACTGATGAAGTAGTTAGACCCGTTTCTCGTGTTAGAGTCGTTTCTCTTTTTTTCCCGGTGGTCCTAAACCCCTGAAAGCACCCTAGATAGTCTTAAAGTCAACTTTTTTCTTTTTTTAGATAAAAGTTAAATTCATTTTCCTCACAGAGGAAAAGTAAGCCACCTTCTGTACTTAGACTACTGTGACCGGAAGACGTCTTTTCTATTCGTTCGTAAGCCGCTCGCATAATAGATCTATGATATATAAAAGATAAATAGGAGTGAGTAAGTTATGTTAAAAAGGTCTAGGAAAGCCCGAATATACAGAGTAGGCTTAATTTATATAACTACTTTTTACTAACTATTAAGTAAATAATTAAAGAATTAAATCGAGATTCCTAGTATAGTTTAAAACTCTAATATTAATTATAACTCTCTTACTTTTAAAGTCTTTATTTATACTTATAAACTATCTTTATTCTTTTTAGAGGAATAATAGCAGTGTTTAATCAGCACTTATATAGCTTAATATATAATTTAAGCTTTATAATTATTTTTAGATTTAAGATTTATTTTTAGACTAATACTGTCGAGACAATTATAGGGTGAATATGTCGGTTCCGGTTACCTAATCAAGTAGTAGAATAAGGCCTATTTATACTTAGACCTTTATACTTATAGATAGGCATATATAAATAAATAACTACTTTTTATATTACCTTTTAATCTCTTAAAAAGAGATAGGAAGACCCTATTTATAACCTAGTTATACTAATACTAATTAGTATATACGCGTAGATTAGGTTACTTAGTTACTTATATTAGATACTTTCTATCCTAGTAGCGTTATCTCTCTTATTCTAGTAGGAATATAATATCGTAAGTAGTTATAGAGTAAAAGCCTCCTTTCTATCTTAGTAGAAGATTAACTTTTACTACTATAAAGAGTTTCTATCCTAGTATTCTTTTATCCCTAAAAAGGACTATAAATCTACTAATTATTCTTTCGATTAATTATTATAAAACTAACCGATTTAACACTTTCCTAGCCTATTAATAAACACTTTAAAAGTATTAATCTATTACTCTCCTTAAGGACCTTATAATACTACTAAAAATATACAATTCCTACTTAAATTCTCTTCTTAAATTTACTAAGATATTTACCTCTTATTTTAGGTCTTTAATTTACTATACTTTTAGACTATCTTATTATAAGATAGGTATCTCTAGCTAAGCTTCTAGCTCTTTAATATTCCACCCTCTATTCTCTTAATATCCTTATCCTCTAATAACAAGTTCTTTAACCTTAAATTACTAAAAGAGTTAATAAATAATACTATATTAGGCCTTAGTAAAAGCTAATCCTTATAGAAGGAGGACAGCGGTAACCCCTCTAGTAACCTTTCTAATAATAATCTAGATAAATATAAAATATATAAAAATATAGTAGAATACCTAACTAATATAGTTAAGCTATTTACTAGAAAGTATAAGACTAGTAAAGAGGATAATAAGGAACTTTAGTATACTTTCTAAAGAGACTTCTAAAGATAGATAGTTAATAACTTTAATACTATAAAAGTAAAAGTAATATTAAGACTCTAATCTATACTTAGGTACTATAGATATTATATACTAAATTATAAGGATATAAAGATAGTAGAATCGCTTCTCTAAATACTTTAAGAGAATAAACAATCTAGACTCTCTTATAAGAAATTAGAAAAGATTATTTATTTAAGTAATACTTCTTTTAATAAACTTAAATAGAGAATTAATAATCTTATCTTAGATTTATTAAATCCTTTATATTAATTATTCTAAGAAGAATCTATACTAAAAATAGTAAAGTTAATATTAAGATTATTTAAATCGAATTTACTTATACTAGAGGTATATTATATAAATCTTACTAAGTTAAATTAAAAGAGGGCTATTCTAAGAGCCTACTCTAGAGCCTACCTAGAGCTAAAATAACTTAATTTAGAAGTAAGATAGTTAAATTTCTCTAAGTTAAGCTAAAAGAAGGCCTATTTATCTACTTATAATTAGCCTACCTAGCGTTATACCTAGCCTACTCTAGATAAGGACGTTCCTCTCTTTAATATAACTTTATTAAATATAGCTACTAGTATAATTCCCCTTTTAAATTTAACTTTAAAATTACTAAAACTCGCTTATTTTAGTAGTTTAAGTTAATAACCTAAGAAGCCCTAACTAGGATTCCCTTCTCTTATTCGTTCTCTTATATATCTACCTTCTCTAAATAGTAATCTACTCCTTCTAAGACCTCTTTAATTACTAATAAAGTACTTCTATATCTTAGAATATTAAAAGTACTAATATCCTTAATAACTAACTTATTAATAATCCTAGTCTAGATATATTAATATATTAAATTAACCTCTTTAATATTCTTAACTTTAAGGTTTTATATATCTATTAAAGCTATAATATCTAAATAGTAGTTTTAAATACTATATAATAGACCTAGATCTTATTTATTCTCTTCTCTATCTCTACTAGCTAGATATTCTTAGTTAAAATCTATAGTATAATAAGACACTATATAACTTATTTTCTAGAGAAATTACTAATATCTCTAAGATATATATAGAGGAAATATAATATAGTAGAAAGGAGGATAACTTTAACTTTAAGCTTAATATATTTTATAATATCTATCTTTATAATAGTATACTAATTATATACTATTATTTAGCCTTTCTTATAGTACTTAAGAGACTTATACTTACCTATTACTATACTACTATTATATATAGGAGTAAACTCTTATTTATAGATATATATATAAAAATATTCAAAATTACTTTAAAGATAATTCTTATTATTAAAACGTCCTTTTTAAATAGAACATTCTTTAGTATAAATAATTTAAGACTAATAATACTAATAAATTAGTATTCTAATATCTTAAGTTATACTTAGACAAACTTAATAAACTCTTTTATAGTCTATATCTTAAGCTTTAGAATAAGTATACCTTTATAAATAAAATTATAATAGAATATTAAAATATAGTAGAATTCTATACTACTCTTAGAGAAGCTTCTCTAAATAAGAACCTTTAATCTACTATTAATACTTTATACTAATCTATTAATAATTATAAAAACTTTTATAAAAGTAGTATAAGAATAGTAAGTTAATAAGTATATATTATAAAAGAATTAGAAGTAGAATAGTATACTACTAACTATAAATTCTATAGTAACTATATATCTAATCACTTTATAAATTCTCTAAGATTTAAGAGAGTATATTAGATTTATAAGAAGCTAAATTATTAGTTCTAAGATTACTTTAAAGATAAGTAAGATTAATATATAGAATAATATTATTAATAACTTAAGAGAAAGTATAAAGATGCTTTTAAGGAAAAGAGCTTTAACTATAACGTCTAATAATATGTTTTAAACATAGAAGAGCTTTATAATAATTTAAATATTAACTAATTAGAAGAGATATTTATTATTAACGACCTTCTATCTCTTAATATTAAGCTAGATAATAATATTTAATAATTCGTTATCTCTTATAATACTATTAATACTATTAATACTAAATAGATTATTTCTAAATTAGCTAACACCTCTTTTATCTATTTAATAACTAAGAATATTTAAGAGAACTATAAGAATAAGGAATATAAGACTCTTATATAACATAGTACTAAAAAATATAAGAAGACTAAATTCTTTAGTATTATAATTAATACTAGTACTACTAAATACTCTACTATTAGATATAACTAATTCCTAGTATATAATAACCTTATATATAAATTACTACTATTACTAAATAGTAGCTTTATAGTTACCTTTAGAATTAGTAATACTTAATCTATTAAGAAGGTAAAAATAACAACTCTTATTAGTATCGTCGACTTCTATATATACTAGTCTAATACTCTATTTTTACTTTTTATTAAAGATATAGACTAACTAGGAGTATCTTATAATAATATTAAGAACCTTCTTATTAGAAAGTATAAAGGTAAAAAGGAAGTTTTCTTAGTAATCTACTAATTTAGCTATCTCTTCTTATTATAGAATAGAGCTATTACTACTTATATATAATAATTCCTAAGCTTACTTATAAATATTAAGCTTATATATCTCTATTAACAATTTAGCTATCTATCTATTATTAGATTATTAATACTTTTAGAGTATACTAGAAAAGACTTTAATTCTAAAGTACTTAACTATTTAACTAAATTCTATAAATTTTATTAGAAATATAAGAAGTCTCTTAGCTAATTTAAATTTACCTTATATAATAACAAGATAGACTTTAACTTTATAGTTATTATAGATATTATATATATTAAAAGAAGCCTATTATTATATATTATTAACTAAGCTATCTACTTCTAAGCTAGTTATTAGTTAAGAAATATAACTTTAAAGTATATATTTAAGAAGTTCTTTAAATATTAAGTTAATACTTACTTAAGACCCTTAGTAATAATTATTACTAATACTAGTAAGAATCTTATAAGTAAAGAATTTATCTAATAAGTAAGAGCTATAAGAATAACTATTACGTCTATACCTATAAAGGTATATAATTTAATTAGAATTATTAAACGATACTATAAACTAATTTATTAAGCTTATTAAATATTTAAAAAAGCCTATCTAGACCTTACTAAGAATATGCTTTTATAAATAGCTTTTAAAATAATTAATAATACTACTAGCTTAGACAGCCTTATCTTTATACTTCTTATTTTTAGAGTATATACTTATATATTAAATAATAATACCTTATCTTCTAAAATAGCCTAAAGAGCTATAATATATAATAAAGCTTAAGACGAGGTATAAAAGATATAGATAAAAAGATAAGTTAATAATACTCTAAATACTTAGAACGGTCTTAATAAGAATTACTTATATAATTTACCTCTAAATTCTAACATCCTTATTTAATAAGAAAAGAGTAAATAAACTAGACCTTTTAAATTAATTAGTATTAATAATAAAAAGTATATTATTAAATTACTTAGTAGACCTACTAAATTTAAATCTATAGTTATAAAGCCTTATTATTCCTCTCTCTTATAGTATAGAGATCCTATTCTAGATAGAGATTAGCTAGCTAAGAATACTAATCAAGAAGTATAATAATTCGAGGACCTAGAATTAGAAATAGACCTTAATACTCTACTACTATCTCTTATAGTAATACGCTCTTAATTAATACTAGTTCTAATTCTTAAACTAATTCTATTAACTATACTACTAAAGCGAAAGAGAGGACAACTACTAAAGAATCTAAAAGTCCTCTTTTAATTCCTAGAATACCTTAATCTTATTAATACCTATATATTTAAAGCTAGTATATCTAAGATCTTTATTTAAAATAAGATTAATAGAAAGGAATATTTTATCTAATATAATAAGGATATCTCTAAGACTTTATATTCTACTAAATTAAATAGTATATAAAAAGGTATATATATTAGTATACGCTAATCTAAATTCGAGGGCTTTATTAATAGAAGTATACTTAAAATAATTACTTATAACTAACTTTTAAAAGAGGCTAGAATATTTAGATCTAAATTTGTTAATACTATTAAATTCCCTAGTATAGTATAAGCTATAGAAAAGTTAAGATTAGTAATCTAAGGATTTAATAATAATAGTAAAAAGGTTATCTTTACCTAATTATCTATAATCTAATATATAAGCTAGAGACTTATTATTACCCTTTTTATTATATCTTACTAATAATTTAACCTCTTTTTAAGAGACATTTCTTAGGCTTATATATAGTCTATTACCTAATTAGAACGATAAATTTTTACTTATCTACTAAAGAATAAAGAATAGTAGAAGGGAATTATCTAGGAAGTAATAAGACCTCTTTATAGTATTATAGAAGCTAGAAACTATTAGTTTAATATCTACTAAAAGTATTACCTAAAAGCACTTTAAATAAAAGAATTAATATATAATCCTTATCTTTTATATATTAATAAGGAATAATACTTTAGTATTATAGGTCTCTAAACTAATAATACCCTTATTCTTACTAATAAAGGATTTACTAATAATAAGGAATTAAAGCTTAAAGAAGCTAAATTTACTACTAAGAACTATAAGAAATTAACTAAAGACTATCTACTTAAATTTAATAGAGGTAAAATTATAATTAATTCCTTAGACTTATTTAATCCTAAGATTACACTTATCTAGGATTATTCTAAGAATATTGAATTAGTAAGTATTAAGCTTATTAATCTTAAAAGCTCTTATAGTATAATTTAATTAAAGGCTTTTATAAAAGAGTAATACGTTATATAACGTACTTATAGAGCCTATATAGCTATAGTATTATAACTAGAAGCTACTTTCGATTTATTAACTACTATTTAAATAGTTAACCTCTAAAAAGAAGATATTAATACTCTTAATAAGAGACTTTAATAGTAAATCGATAATCTTAATAAAGGACTTACCTATATAGAATTAAATCTAGAAAGTCTTAAATTAATTCTATTTACTAATTCCTCTTTTACTAATAATAAGAATTATACTTTATAAATTAGATACGTTCTTATACTAGTAGATAAAGACGATAAAGCTAATATCTTATACTAGTTATCTATAAAGTATAAGAGAGTTACTTATAGTATTTTAGCCTCTAAGTTATAGGCTTTAAGTAGAGGATTTAATATTACTAGTACTATTAAATTAATAATTAAGCTTATTCTTAATTAATTAGTTCTACTTATAATTTATACTAATTCTAAGTTAATTTATAACTATCTTATAAGACTTAGTACTACTAAGGAAAAGAGACTAATAATTAATATTATAAGACTTTAATAAGTATATAAATGTTAAGAGATCTATAATATTAAATAGATTAATAATATAAGTAATCCTATAAATGCTATAACTAAATCTAAGCCTTATAATGCTTTAAAAGACCTTATTAATACTAATAGATTAAAGGTAAAAGTAATAGAATAGATAGAACGTAAGAAAGATAGGTATATAAGAAATATAAATAAATAAGTAAGAATAGATAGGTGGAATAGAGTATTCTAATTAGCTAGATAGACAGAATAAAGAGCTCTTATTAGTAGATTTTATTAATCTCTTTTAATTATATTTTTAATAGTTTTTACTAACATATCTTACTTCTAAGTTACTCTAGTATTAGGACAATTATAAGGTAAATATGTCGGTTCCGGTTACCTAATCGGGTAGTAGAATAAGGCCTATTTATACTTAGACCTTTATACTTATAGATAGACATATATAAATAAATAACTACTTTTTACGTTACCTTTTAATCCCTCAAAGAGGGATAGGAAGACCTCATTTGTAACCTAGTCACACTAACAAATACATTCTAATTTAATACTTCTACCATACATCGTACTTTGAAACAATCACTAACATGATAATATACAAAAGATAAATAGGAGTGAGTAAGTTATGTTAAAAAGGTCTAGGAAAGCCTAAATATATAGAGTAGGCTTAATTTATATAACTACTTTTTACTAACTATTAAGTAAATAATTAAAGAATTAAATCAAGATTCCTAGTATAGTTTAAAACTCTAATATTAATCATAACTCTCTTACTTTCAAAGTCTTTATTCACGCTTATAAACTGTCTTTATTCTTTTTAGAGGAATAATAGCAGTGTTTAATCAGCACTCATATAGCTTAATATATAATTTAAGCTTCATAATTATTTTTAGATTTAAGATTTATTTTTAGACTAATACATTCCAATTTAATACTTCTACCATACATCGCACTTTGAAACAATCACTAACATGGCTCCACCTGTCACTTACATTAGAAAACTCAGAAGACGCGGCTCCAGAGCGGGTAGGACGAAACGCAAACGCACCCGGCGTCGTCTTCTTTTTTGGCGGCGCAAAAACACACGGTGTCCAGAATGCCATCGCATACTCAATGCTGACGATATAGTAGGGGATCATACTCTCGGTTGCGGGGAATTTCTGTACAAGGAACAGCCAGAAAATGACTGGAGAAAGCACTCACTCGTGAAAACGGCTGATGAACTTACCATGCAGTTTCCAGAACCACATTCAGGAGGTGAGGTAAGGATGACTTTTACGAGGCATCACAAGGATGGTCCGAGGGTTCTCGAAAATGACGACCCCGCCCATTTTAATGGGTATGGTTATGGTTCGGCTAACCTTGAAGACGACCCAGACAATTTTCGACTTCTAGATAGACCTAATGAGCCTGGTATGTACCTTACTCTTAGAAAGAAAAAGGATGCTGAGCGTAGTAGAAGGCAGGGTATGCTCAATAGACCCCTTCGGTCTCCTCTTCGACCTCCTCTGCAGCAGACTCGAGAAAAGGCTTAGGTTAGCAACCTTCATATACCCCCTCCGTCGCTCAGTACAGGTACTCAGACTGGCACAGCGGTTCCACAACATCAAAAGGTGAGACCGGATTGTGCCCTGAACAACCTGCGCCCATCCCTTCTGCCAAAGGCTCAGAACATGAGACAGGTACCTCAGTCTTTAAGCCGTCCAGGAGACGAGGAGCTTCTGCATGCTTAGATAATTGTTGACAACCTTCTTAGTAGACTCCGGGAGAACCGGGATCCTAATTTCAGAAGGCCTTTTATTCCACTTCTGTCGTCCAGCCGCCCAGGAGACGAGGAGATCCAACGTGCTCGGACACTTGTGGACAACGTTCTCAGCAAAGTGCGGGCTACCCTGAATAGTTATTCCTCGAGCAAGTAGAGTTTCACGGAAATTGATTTCCACCACGTGTAAGTAGCCTACGAAGAACTTCCTAATTCCGACGGAAATGAGTAGCCAACTTCAGATGGTAGGAACCTAGAAGGAAAGAACCCCCCTGCAAACCCCCACCCCCAATTAGCTAATTTAAACCCCTCCAGTACGATGAAATGCACCTTATGTGTGAAATTTCTAACGGTGCAACTTATTCACCGTCATTTTGCTAACCATCAAGCCCCTCTAACTCTCTTGTATAATATAAAAACGAAGTGAAAACAAACTTCCGACCGAGTGAAAAACTTTCTTTTTACTCATTTTATTAGTATCTTGAGCTTTAGAAAGTTATAGAGAAAATTGAATTAACAAACATGAACTGACTAGCCCTCTCCCTTTTGGTCTCGCTTAGCTATTGAATTACTCCCCAGGTTTTCACAAGCTTTCGGAACCAATACACATATTGCTCTTACTTGCCACCATTCGATGTTCCATTGCTCGAATCGAACACTTTTGGCAGCATTCTGCGACCGAACGTACTTCAACGCATTGTCAAAGCACCCCCAAATGATTTATTTTTATCCCTCTCCTAAATTTACCACATCAGGAAAAAAGAAAAAAAATGTTGCAGAAAAAAAGCAACCTCCAAAACGGTAGCCTTTCGGGTTTTCCAACGAAGTGATTTCCCTTCTCAACCTCGTCTATTCTCAAGGGGGCGTAGGGGAACTCAGCACGGTTGAATTATTCCGGTACTCCGCATTCCGTGTTCTGCTTTCAATCCCAACGGAAATTATCACCTATTCCGTGTGCTTCCCAAAATTCTCGCAAATCGCATACGAGTACTCTGTGTACTCTGTCCCTGATGAATAAGATGAAGAGTGCAGGGGTGATTTGGGTGGGAAAACGACCGTGCGCGTACATTTACTGGGGTGAGTAATAAACTTCCCAACCATATTATATTACCAGGTTACCCAAGGATTAACAAAGCCTCACAGCTGACTCTGACTGTATTCTCACGCCATACCCAAGCCCACCTGCAGGCCAAAAAATCATGCATAAATCATCTTCTTATTCATCCTGGTTGTAAAGTTTCCTCAAGGGGTAATTTTAAGGTTTTTTTGTTGCATTTCGCATGCAACGTACCGAGGAATCGGTTGGCGGTGCTTTTGGGTATCGGGTAACGTTTGCTTGGGGTTTTTGAGCCGCTTGGGAGTGGATATTTTTAGTTTACCATGGCATCGTGAAATAATTGGCAGCATCATTACCTAGACCCCCACCAATAGTCAGCTCACCACTACAAGCCCCAAGATACCAAGAGAAAATGTCCGACCAGCCAGCCCCCTTTCCAACTCCCCGAAAACAGCCGAGCCGAGCCAAGCACAACCCAGCTAGCCATCACTCATCATAATCATCACAAACAACCAGAAAAATACCTTTGTTGCACATCGCGAATCCGCGTGTAACCAGTCAGTCTTACCAGTCATATTCCTGAGAACCAATCGTATCCTTATCGTTTATTTTCAATCGGCCCGTGTTACGAAAAAGAAGGAATGTGGTAATTTGCCACTACGCGGTAAGAGAATTGTTTTTGTTGCAATTCGCGAGGAAAAGGTATTTAGGTATCTTTTGCCGATGTGTCTTTTGAAATGAGTGATCTCGTGATGCGTGGCTTGGTGGTGAGTCAAGTGGCAAGAGTGTTTGAGTCAGTGAAACTAGCTTGATTTGGGGAGAGGGGGGTGTTTGTTGCATATCGTGTATTTGTGACTCTTTTCCATTTGTTGACCGCGCTGAGTTAGATGTGGTGCGTGATTGTGTGACCAAACGTCGAGGTAAGAGGGAAGGGGCGACCTCAAGGTAGTCGAGTTGAGTCGAGGGATAAGTTCAAGTTGAAGGAACACCCTCGACTCCCTCAACACCAGCTCCCCAGGGAAGGAACGACCTTGGCACCTCGACACCCAATCTCGACCCTCGAGACTGAGTATTATATCCATTCTACCTTTGGAAATGGAACTTTGACTTGCGCCTAGTATCATTGTAATGGAAACTCAAAAGTCCAAGGATAACATCCATCCATCCATCCGCCTTCAGATTTTGATATAACATATAATATAGATAGAATCAAAAGCTCCCAAAGAAAGAGCATAGAATAACCAGTAGAACGTAATTAAAAGAAATAAAGAAAAGACCCTTCACGAGTCCGGAGCTGTACTGTTTACCTGCCCTATCTCCGCATCCTCGTCCTTGACATCCTAAATTTTTGACCAAATACCCTCCAACTCCAAAATTCCCACTTCTGTTTAACTCCTAAAAAATCTTCTCCAAAAACGATATCTAAATCCCAAGAAAAGATCTCAATTCAGACTACATGAACCACACCCCCGCACCTTCCTATCCCATACCCATTTCCAAAACCTTCCCTCTCTCTCGCGACCCCATAAATTGGCGCGCTACCCTTCCTCTGGACCCCAGTCCTGGGACTGATCGCCACACCAACAGTATGAGGTATCCTCCCAACAGCTTCACCACTATCCAAAGCACATTGAACCTTCGGCCACAACTTCTCAAACTCAATCATCTCATCACAATGTAGTTCTCCATTGCTCGACTCCGAAAGTGCCGGGTTAGAGGAAAGAGCAAGTTCCATACGATAATCGAAAGAATTTTGACGAGACAGTTGTGTGAGGGCATGGTTTAACGATTGTGCCTGCGGTTGGTCGATAGTATGACTGCAGATTTCGGGCGTGGAAGGGGAGCGACAGCCTGCATGCAGACGGGTTGTAGATATCAAGGAGTTTGTATCCGAGAACGTTCTTGTGAGGGGGACTGAATAGGGTGAATTCGTAGTTGAAGGTGTGAAATGGGAGGTTGCGTAGGGTGATTGTGATCGAGGAACTCTCGTCGGATTTTCGGTGAGCATAGTTTCGATTATAGGCATACAAGATGTTTTTTGTTGGCAGAAGGTTGTTTTATTGCTCGAAGGTGGGTTAATTGGATTTTGTTTGTAGGGGTGGGCTTTTTCTTGTAGAGGTGACGGATTCGAAGAGGTGGTATTGGGCGATAGCGGTGTTGTGCCATTTGGGTGGGATCTATATGTTGGATCTTGTCGTGGGTTTTTGGAACGATGTTTTTCGACGACATCACGGAAAGCTGTAAGAATGAAGAGAAGACGTTTGGCTTGAGGGTCTTCCTCTGAACACCACCGCATAATATCGATAGCGTGTTTCACGCATGATTTTGAGAGTGGGTTGGAGTATAAGTAGGTAAATTCGTTCGATAGAACTACCAAGGCAGCAGCGAAGAGAAAATAGCTAGATATTGTGAGTAAAGACTTTGTGAAAGGTAGCGAAACTTAATTCAAACAGTACTCACATAACAAATGGGTTCCGGCGAGGTAGATATCCACCCTCCAGAGCGACTTGCACAAGTGCAATACTGTGACAGCCGGCAACTACACACGACTCTGCAAATTGCTTCATTTTAGTCCCATAACGTTCCAATCCAGACCCTTTACCAGAATCCTCGTGTTTTTTCTTCATCAGATACAAAAGGAAAGGTCTCGTAAGCAGGATAACTGAATGACAATATAGAAGATTGACATGTAGAATAGCCACACCCTGGTTTGGCTTCGCTGATCTTGCTTGCCGCCAATGGAGTATAGGATCCAGTACCTGGGGACATGATTTGCATTCATTCGCAATCTCTTGCGCAAGACTCGTTGAAACTTTTTGAGTTGAGTAGACTTTTTCAAGTACTACTCCAATAACGTGACAGCTGCGTGTGGAGGCCTTGAGAGCCACCGAGTTGGTATATTCCTCGTTGGCAGCAGACTGGTTTTTATGAGGCTCCGCAGTTTTTAGTGTGTCCCCCGAGCAATCACTTTCTCGAATCGCGGTGGGACGACCAAGTGAAGCTGCTAAGAATCTGTCCAGAACGAAAAGACTGCGCCACAGGTTCCGTCTCACGGACTGCTCGTCTGTGTTAAATATACAGTGTGTTTCTTCTCGGTGAAGGCCCAGAGCAAAAGCCGATCGAACTGCCATACCTAGAGAATGTCAACACTACGAAAAACGGAGGAAATTAGAGGCATTGTTACCGTAGTAGGCATAAGCTGCATTCCGTTTGGAAACAGCTAGCATGTATATGGACATCAACGTCAGTGCCTGAATACTCCAGAAACCGTTATCCTCAATCCCTCGTTCTGGATCTACAAGCTGTCTTGCATTCAAATAGAAAAGCTCAGCTCGATCGATAGATTCGCTTCTCAGTCTCTGGATTATCTCGTCCTCTTTAGCCCCCGGAGTTGGACATGCCATGACCAACCCAATGGCAAAAGTTAGATATAGTAGGCATAGCCACGAAGGGTCGACATTGAGTGGGTTCGTGTAACTTTTGTCGAAGGTTGCGATGAAATTTTTCCGGTTGAAAAGCTCTACGAGACCATTCGTCTTCAGATTGTTAGCGTTGAAGATAGGAGACGAGGGCTGGAGGTCATACATTGATAAAGTATGCTTCTAATAGAATACAGGCAGTAGTCTTATCAGGAAGCAATCTAGTTAGCTGGATATTGTGAGGTAGAACAATGGTATTCTCGACGATTCTGTGTCTTTGTGGATCTTGCGTGAAGGGCGATGGACCTACCACCCCCTCTATGATTACCCTTATAAGTTGTAGATAGGACAGCGAAGCTGAATCGCCAAGATACACTATGTGGGCAATCAGCAAATAGACAATTATCAGTATCTGATGTAGCTTATTCTCAAGGAAAGATTCGAAGAATATATCCACCTACACAGTCTCCCGGTCGGATCTTGTAGCATTCTCGTATAATTATAAACATCAGCCGCTTCGTCTTGTGCAACAACTGCTGAACTCTGTGGGACCTTCGAAGAAGACTTCGAGGCCTCAAGCTTGGTGTTTGATTTCTCGTTCTGGTTGTTTGGTTGCCCTTCTTCGCCCACGGAAAACTCAGGTTTGGGTTGAGTAATACTGGGAAGCGTGGGAGTAGTCACCTCCTGAGTAAATGAGCTATCACAGCCCGGAGTTCGTACTTGTTGACTACTGAGAACATATTTAGGCGAGCCGTTACTCTCGGTAGGACTCGAGGGGACACTTGACGATGCTTCGATTTTTCTTCGTTTATTGGCGGTTTCGTAGCTTGGATCATTATCCAGACTTCCATATAAACAAGGTTTACTTCGACTTGAACAAGTCTTGCACGGAGAGAGTCCATCACACTGCCGTAAACCCAGTTAGCAGTGATACAAAGTGAAGATCCGGTGGAAATAAAGAGTGGCCTTGGTAGTGAGCGTGGGGAGAACGGTTGAAAGGTGCAGCAGCATGGGTACAAAAGTTACCCATAACCAACATTTGCACCTTGTAAAAAATCTATGTAAGAAATGAAAGCAGTAAACCGCATATGTTTCGGCGGTCGACCGATGTGGAAATGGTGACAAGAAAGTGCAAGTGCAAATTACACGACAAGGATAAGAGGAGGCAAGGGTCTATGCAACTCGAATGTGGCGGGATGGATCAATAACTGTATATTCGCGGGGTAATGGAGCAACTTGCTACAATATTGCGCCGGACTTTGTTCGGTGCAGGTTGAACAATACCACAATCGACCGAAAAGCTAGCACTTGAAGTGGGAGATGTCAATGCGTACCTTGAGCTTGCTCCTTTTACAAGCAATACATGCTTGAGAAACCCTTTTCCTCTTATCCGGGTCAACCTTCTTGCGAGTCATACTGTATGGCGCTTATTGGACTGGAAGTAGAATTTGATAACGGGCGAGATCGGTTGGTAAGTCACTGCACAAAATATGTGTTGGCAAACCGACACAATGCAGTTGGACAACGTTCAGCCCACCTATATGCGAAGAAAATGTATATTGAAGAAGAGGCTGGTTACCAACCTGGAAAATGATGTTTTCACCGACCGGCCAGCTCGAGACGTTGCCCATTGACAAAACTAGGGTCTCAAATTCTGCTGACCGCTGCGGCGAACATATGTTGGTTTTCAGCTCTCGCTAGGAAGAACGAAATCGTGACGAATGGGCGCTAGAAAAAGCAAGGCGAATGTGGTGGCACCAAAACCTATTCGGCCTGCCGCCCGAACGATGGGGAAGACGTTCCCCGAGAGCGTTTGCCGTTTCACAATCGAAGCCGAATCAGTTACACCGCCTCGGGGCCAGCAATGATGCAGGAAGACCAAGAAAACACTCGAAGAAGAGTGGTCAATCGAGCACCTATTTAATATATTGGCGGGCCTACCTTAAATGTGCTGACCACTGCCCCTACAAAAACAGGGTGTGAGTTTGAGAACCCGTCTACCCGGAATGTGGTGATCGGTCCCGCGAGGTCGGTTACGATGCCGAAATTGAAAACTCCAGCAGATACGAACTATGGGTTGCTTTAGGCGGCACAGTCCAGCAAGTTTGGTAAAATTTCCTCTTTTGCTGGAGGCCATTTATGCTCGCATGTCATAACAATTATGGTGAAGTAAAGCCTTAAGGAAGATCTTTAGTTCAAATGCCAAACGCGGACACTATGGGGAAATTTTCGACTGTTAAGACGCAAGTTTCTAGTACACGACCACTTGTAAAACGAGGTACGTAATTCCAATTATCCAATATCATTTTTAAGTATTGCCAATGAGCAAACATTTGGGCAACTCGAGCAACTCAAAATTTTAGCTAAGCCACAGCCTTTTGCGTGTTGGTTAGTACTAAACGAAGAGCTCAATCAAAGCGCTCGCATGACCTAAAATTGCATTACCCACAACCAGAACAAAGGGGTCATAAATGGATCGTCGTGAATGAGACTTGAAAGATAAAGTAATCAAAAAGTGTACAGTGTTCGGCCGAGGATCTTGTCCGAAAGCATTCCGAAATATTCTCCGCCAGTTCATCGGTCTCTTTTCCAAGTTATATAGAGTACAAGATCCGGAATTATAACATCCCAGTTGAGATCACGTTCTAGACCTACGTTCTAGAACCTTAGATGACACAAAAGAAGGTACAGATCGAGATAACTTGCCAACTACAGAGTCGATCAACGAGATTCAACGCTCACATTGACGATTGTATGACGTTGCATAGTACACAGGCAGATCTTGTGTCAACAAGGCTGGGTGATTCTTCGTAAAGTATAGAATAAAAGCATGCACTGACATACTGGAGGGATTATTTTTCCGTTTCGAGAAAGTCCCACAACAGCGCTAGAAAACACTTAACAAATGGTAACAATAATGAGGGAGACGCAACAAAGTCAGAGCAGAAGGGACCAACAAGAAGAGATTCGGCTTTGACTACCTTGAATACTGCAAGCGCATCGTTCAAAGCCTTTACAGCAAAAAAGAAATTCCAAGGTAACCATACAAACAATACTTTGGCTCAACAGAATTGAAAAATCCACCTAACATCGCAAGCTAGGCATCAAACTCTCGAAGCGTTTTTCAGGAAACCCCCAATAGGTTACCATGGTAGGCTAGTTTCGTAAGGGTGCGATCAGGCTCGTTATAACAAGATGTGTTATGAGCATGGGTGACTGAAAACAACCCAGCCACCTGCATCATGATCCCTGGTATCACCAAAATGTCATTTTTGGTGTACCATGGTTTTCTGATATGTGGTCGTTGGATACCAAATTAATCTTGCTTCGTCTCTTCAATGCGCTCCTGGATGACTCTGCAACTCCCTGAATGCCCTTGAAGACTGGTAGAAGACCCATAGGGGGGTATAAGTAGAGCCCCCAATATCGTAAGAATGACACTGGCCAGCTGGATTTCAAAGCTGTATGAACAGCGGGTGTCTCCTCCCCAACTCTACCACGACCTACCCCTCATCCCCTCCAGCTTGCTTCGCGATATGTCTCCTGCCTTCTGCCTCATGCAAGCGGGGTGTTTGCAGGAGGACGCGCAGGTTGACTGAAGAGATATGTTGACCTGAATGCGGCCTCGGTCATCCACAAGCTGCATTTTGCTTCGTTCGGATACTGCTCCTCGGATGATGCCCCCCTCCAGTCATCTCTGTCTCCAATCCAGCCCATCCCATTTTTGATGTCGTAGGACTGCTGAATCGAGTTCGAGGTACATGGAACGGCGGGGGAATGGACGACGGTACGAGTATGGTCTTTTGCGCAAAGTGGGATCTGATGAGAAGACAAGCCGCGATATCCTGGGTAGGGTCGTAGGATTGCTAGTTCCGGATCTACGCCCTTTGAAGCTAAAGGGGGCCCTTCAAGAGGACATTGACGAGGATTCAGAATGATGGTCGCAACAGGATTTTGGATTGATAAAGTCGTGTCCGTCACGACCGTTTCTTCCTGCACTCGCACTCGCATTAGTATTTCTCCTTCGCGTTGGGGATTTGTATTTGCAGCGCTCACAAGAGATCATGGCCGCGAGCATCTTCGTCGGTTCGGTGCAGATGAGTGGTAGTGGTGGGAGTGCCGATGGGAATAGGAATGGGAATGGGAATAACTATGATGTACGAGTCGGGGCCCAGACAGCAACCTCGCGTCTGCTCGAAACTCTCCAAGGCCAACTACCCCCCGAAATCCTCCACCAAGTCCAAAACGTACAATTGACCTCGACCTTCAATGGATCGAAGATATACTTCCCTTGCCCTTTCAAGGAGACCGAGGCTATCGTCGCGCTCAAGAGCGTGGAAGCGTGTGTGGTCGCAGCACTGGGAAAGACGCGTTATGGAAATGAGTGGCGCAAGGAGCGAGCCATTGCAATTGATATAGAGCGCTCCGCGTAACAAACTCTACCCAAGGAAAATACTCCTGCTAATTCTGGTTAATAGGACTTTCCTCTTTTCCACGTATATAGCCACCATCGCAGGTATGGGCAAGCAAAACCCAGAGGTAAAGGCAAAACTGAAGAATACCGATCTGCTGGCCGCGCAATCCATTCTCTACAGGAGACTCTCGGCCAACCTTTATGCAACCAAGACGCCCGGCGAATATTTCCATATCCATGGTTCGCTCGAGGCCGGGAAAACTTTGAATATGATTGGATTGGAGTCCCACCGTCCGGATCTGACGGACTACCACGAATGTATAGCAACGATTGAGAGCCATGTCAAGGCCTTTACGGCCGCCGAGCTAGAGGATATGAACGCAAAGTTGGGACAAGCAGGAGTGACGGCGTTGAAGTGGGAAGACTTCAAGCAGACGGAGCATGTCAGTACTTCCTACAGCGATTCATCCCAAGTTTATCCAATCTGATAAACCAGGGCTCAACGCTTCTTTCACTGCCGCCTTTCCAGTTGTCCAAGATAGAGGATCCTTCGCCCCCAGTCCCATTTCCTTCAAGTTTGTCACCGTCTGATTCTGACTCGAATCGGCAAGTGTTGTCGGGTATTCGTGTTCTCGAGCTTTGTAGGGTAATTGCTGGGCCAGCGATGGGTCGCACTCTAGCAGAGTACGGCGCGGAAGTCATCAAGATAACTTCTCCGAACCTCTCAGATGTCCCCTTCTTTCAAGTGGATGGCAACACGGGGAAGCATACTTGCGATCTGGACCTGAAGTCCCCAAGGGGGCGAGAAGCTTTTGAAAACCTTCTGCAGACCGCCGATGTGGTTCTCGATGGCTATCGTCCCGGTTCTCTGGAGCGACTTGGCTATGGTCCTAAACAGATTATAGAGTTAGTTAAGGGGAGAGGCAAAGGCATGATCTATGTCGCTGAAGACTGCTTTGGTCACCAAGGACCTTGGAGTGGGAGGCCAGGATGGCAGCAAATAGCAGACTGCGTCACTGGAGTGGCGTGGGCTCAAGGAGAATTCATGGGCTTGAATGAACCTGTAGTCCCACCATTCCCCATGAGTGACTATGGGACTGGCTCTCTCGGTGCGATAGCGGCACTGTTGGGGATTTTTCGAAGAGCAACAGAAGGAGGGAGTTGGGTGGGAACAACTTCTCTGTGCCAATACGACATCTTTTTGCTAGAACTAGGTCTCTATAGCAAAGAGATACAACAATTCCTTCGCCAGGAGCACGACGAAGCGTTTTTCGGTCTCCGACATGCGGATAGCGTTGACGAAGTGGGGAAAAGAGCGCTTCTCAGCATGCAAAGAGTTCACCCGGAGTTGTTCGAAGATGCGTTGACGCAAAAAGCCTTTAGTGAAGGTTTCGGGGAAGAGATCAAGTGGTGTAGAAGTCCAGTCAGCATCGAGGGTTTGCGAGTGGGGTTTTCGAGAGCCAGCAGACCCAATGGATACGACGCAGCCGGTTGGGGCGATTGGGAAGTGGACGATGCAATACTCAAGGGATAGTAGGTCTTGTGCATGTCGGAGGGGTAGGAGGCAGACGAATCGAATGGTTGATGTTTTACGGGAATTCAAACAACATGCATGCAATGCAGTTCAACTTGCTCATGTGTCGCTGTATGGAGCCCATTACCCCTCCCGGTTGTATTTTGTTATCTTTTCCCTAATCATCTGTCGACCTTCATTGATATGGAACATTAACATAGCAGAAATTAGCAAGTCCAGTGGCCCTCGACCTGAGCAGGTGTCCAACTAGTTGGAAACTCGACAAAGAGCTGCCACAAAGCTGCAGGTAGAGCGTCTAAGCGTCTCAAACCAACACTTGAAGCAATGCAATTCCACTTCATTTCCTGCCATCGTCCGCTTTTTGAACCAAGTCCGTCCATGGATCATCAAAACTTCCATCCGTCTGTTGTCCCATCGTCCGAATCCAGGCCGCTCATCATCCATCTCTATCCATTCAGAACGCCCCCCTTCCGCCACGTACCCGTGCGCCAGGACAACACTCCTTCAACAACCCACCAACCTGCGATCCGTCCCCATCCCCATGTCACTAATCCATCTTTGTTGCTCATCGCACTGCTCAACTCTGGAACCGAGAATCTATTTTCCTTCTCTCCCCATCACTGGGTCGCCTTGGCCCCGGCCCATGAGGGCCTATTTCGCAATGAGCCGAATAACTCAAACATTTGTGGGTCTAAAGATGCTTGCATGCTTGATTCAACCTTCTTCTTTTGAAGAAATGTATTGATGGTCGGTGTGGATTGGGTGGCACATTCAGTTTTATGTACGGTTCAAGGGGAAAGAGCGCGGCGGCCAGTCCGTCAGTCCATGAAGCAGCTCACGCCTAGGACCCCCATCTTTCACGCGGCGGCTCCCTCGTGGAGAGCCAATTTGTTGTTGTCTTTTTTGGATTTTTCCAAGTGAAGAGAAACACTACCGCTTCGCCGAAAAGTACAGTGGTGTTTGTCCTCATCCACGCTTGAGCTTATTAGAGCTGCAGATTTATCCGCCCCATAGTCACCCGAGACCCGAGACGAGAGTTCACGGTCCCATGGAATGATTTTTCATCTACAGAAGCAATGTTTCGGCCGAGTAGTATTTCTTGCTTGTCTTTTTTCGTAGTTGTTCTTGTTGACTGAGGGGTTTCTCCATTTCGGGAGATTGGTACGTCATTTACGGCTCATGAAGTCTGTTCGTGAATTTAGTTTATTTGTGGGGTGTACTATGTGTTGGCGCGTGAGATGAAAACACAAAAAGAGTGAGGCTGAAAAGCCACCAGAATGTGGTAATCAAAACTGCTGCCTTCTGATTGCTGGACGTCCGCGTGTGGAGGGGAAGGATTCCGAAACATGGGTAAGCTTGCCCCTCTACTCTCCATGGTACGGAACGATCCGTAAATTTCGAACTCTCTGTACGCGGAGAAGTACGAAGGGTTCTGTTTGGCGACCGCGCGAGCAATACAGGTTTGGTTTTGGTTTTGTAGAGTCCGATATTTCCGGGTTTGCGCACCCGGGTTTGTAGCGTGTCTGTGTCTATAAATATCGCCGTACATATTTTCCCGTGTTGTACTGTTTGTATCATTGGTCACTAGTGTGGTTTCTTGAACCCGTTTTAGTCTTTTGAGTACGAAGTATTTGCACCAGTTACAAGTAGGTGAGAGTTTACAGGGGTAATACACGTGCGGGAAAAACTTTTGGTGTGGTGTTCCATTGCAGATTGAAGTGCTTTTGGGCAGGTTATAAAAAGAGAGGGATGTACGTTTTAGGTGGTTTACTAGTCTGCAACCCCAACTTGCCTTGCAGCTTTCCGGCTAGCTTTAGCCCGGTTTGTTCCTCGTCGGACAGCCTTTAATTGTTCCAGTTACCTGGAGCGATGAAATCTTAGAGATCTTGCTTGAGGGGTGTTATACTTGGAGGGGTTGGAGGGTGGGTGCGCACATACCTATCTTTGCGACTCAGGCCTTCGAAGTTTGGAGTTTGATGCAAGTGCAAAAATAACTTGCCAAGTGTCCACTCTGTAACTCTTCATGATTTGGAACGAAGTTGGAGAAAGATACTGTGCCTCTGCGTCAACTCACCTCGAATGCGGGGTCTTTGAAGCCGGACGTGCACGATCCAATGAGGGTTCTGCTGGCATTGGCGGTTTGTCTGAGATTTTAGTTTGGAAGATGGCTCTACGGGGACGGATAGAGAGGCGGATTTTGGTACTAGAGTCACGGTCGTAAAACTTTAATAAAACCACGACCAGGACTAGAAAAGCTAGAAGCTTTAAGATAAGAGTTAATTAGTATCTGATAGGTTTTCTTAATTTTTTGTTTTATTTCTACGATTTTATTCTAGAACTTGAGAAGTTATAAAGTAGCAGGCGCTAGGCTAGACCAAAATCCGCCTCTCCATCCGTCCCCGTAGAGGATGGTTCCCACTAGTGGTTTCTAGGAGAATTTGTTTTCGTAGATATTCCGTGGCGATGAAACTAGGAGGTGAGAAATAGATAGGCTGGTGAAGTCACGCGGCGATCAAGGTGATAGAGGTTTGTCTGACCAGTTTGAAAATGCCTTGGATGATTCTCTTTTTATTTGAAAGACTTCATGGCATTTGGTGTCATCGTTGATTCTTCTCAGACTAAGACTGAGCCGAGCTATCCTGTTGTAGGCGGGAAAAAGAAGGTGGCTGGTCTTACTGGAAGTCCAAAATATCCCGTGAGACAAGGTTATTCAAAACTCCAATGGCTTTGAGGGCTATTTTGGCCAGCCAGATGGGTGCTCGATTGATTGAACGCTCATAATAAGATTCTTTCTGGCACGCGTCGTCGTTGTCAGTGTGGGGTCTCCTGCCACAGACCACCCCATATAACGGTGATTATAGGACCAATTATAGGTAGGGCAATGCAATTATGAGCATCGCCGGCATGAACAGCAGGGGTGTTGCATTCCAAGCTCACGGGTTCTTAAATATAGTCTTCATTCCTTTTAGCAGGATTTGCTACATTGTAGAATGAAAGTCGAGTGTCTGAATCAGTTTATGGTGGGATGCTGTTCCCGGTGGAATAGATCAGAATTACAGAACAATTAGAGCATCCTCCAAGTTTCAGAAGAACCAAAAAAACTCTCATTTTATTCTCCTGAACGGTCCTAGAGTCGCCTGATAATTTACCTTGTCTTTAGATAATTGTGGGAGAAGTGGGGGGAAATCTCATAACTCTAACAAGAAGTATCACGATTTTGCACTTGATCGCTGTTTCTCGGACAAACTCTGCTCTTTCAACTACGTTTATCAATCTAGATCTATTGTAATTCAAAGTCTTTTTTTCCTTCTGTACAGAAAAGTATTTTATCCCATTTCTGTGCAGGAAGCTCTACCCCGCCAGACATACCCGAAACCCCCCACTTCCCCCACGACACTTCCAAACCCACCACAAACCCCTAAAACATCAGAACTTCACACGCAATCAAAACATCAGACAAACTGTTGCACATCGCAAAAAATTGAAACGAACTCCTTTTTTTCCCCAAACCTGATCTCCAATTACCCCGGACGAATACTTTCCGAAAACAGTCGACGAGCCAAGCCCGGAGCCGGAGCGGGATACCGCAAACAGTCACTAAAGAAGCAAACAATGACCGAGACTTGTAGGGTTTTCATTGGAAGGATACTTTTGTTGCAAATCGTGTTTTCTGAAACATTTCCTGGGTATCTTCAAAAAGGGAGGAGTTGTTTGGTGTTGGAGATGAGTGCAAGGAGCCGGCTTCAGTAAGAGAGGTTGCCACATGGCTTTTACCAACCTAAGAGACGATTTTTGTTGCACTTCGAATTTTCTGAAACATTGCTTTAAGTCTTTGTTTTTTGGTTTTCTTACGAGGGGCCAACGGGGGGTAAAGGTTGTTTGTGGTGTGGTATTGGTTGGTGGCGAGTGTGAGGAGCCGGCTCCAGCGTTAAAAGTAAGCTCTTATTTGGGTTTTACAAATTTGCACCGCCATTTTTTTGTTGCACTTCGAGTTTCTGAAACATCTTAAGACTTTCTTATTTAGGTCATGGATGAAGCAGTTTGTGTGAAGTGTTTGGTGGCAAGTGCCAGGAGCCGGGGGTTTCGGTGAGAGACGCTCGCCGAATCGTTTTACAAACTTGGACCAGACTATGAATCTTGTTGCATTTCGAATTTTTTGAAACACGATTTACTGCTTTCTGCTTAATTCTTCGTTCATAAAGGATAAAGGAGTTTGTGAGAGGTGACGGATGCGAGGAGCAGCCAGCTTATGGTTGCCAGGGGCTCATACCGCATGGCTTTAACAGACTTGAGTGATTCTACTCTCTTTTCCTGATTATTCTCTTTGTAGCTTGGGGCAGTTGGGAGGCGAGTGTGTCATTCACCTGCCGGATTCGGGTATTATTGGGGAAGCATACTGACCTACTGGGCTGGACAATAGTCTCGACGCGACGTTCCGGGAACACTTTCAACAATGCTCCCAATAATATTTAAGCCTCTAACCCATTGTAGAGTTTGTTGCATTTCGCAACCGCTTAAGATTCCCGGTCTTGTTGGTGTTGTTAAAGAACCATCGTACCGGTAGCTATTTACTCGGGTTTATTGCCACCGAAGGCAACGCTGAGCTGACCAACAATGAGCTTGCCACATTGGCTAATCCGAGAATTTTTGTTGCATTTCGAATCTTGTGAAACGTGAAACTTCTTTCTTTAGTCGGTGATGTGGGCGATGAGTTTCTTTGTCGAAGTGAACTCGAGCTTTCCTAGATCGAGAAAAGACCTAGATTTTGTTGCAGTTCGGAGTTTATAAAACACGAGATATGATTCGATGTCAGGCAAGAAAGAACCGAGTGATAATTTCTTTGTTTCCTTCATTATCTTCGTAAAATTTCCTGAATTGGAGAAATGCTGGATCTGTTGCACTTCGCACATTTGGGAAGCTTCGAGTCATTTGTTGCTTGTATTCCTTTACCCAGCCACTTAAGAGCAAGTGAACGTGATCATCATGCATCAATCCTCGAGATTGCATAGCAGAAAGTGTATTCAAATTTCTTTTGTCTATCCTCATCCCACCACCTCGTTCCCGCCTCAACCTCGCCTAGCTCTAGACCCTAACATACCAATCACTTGCCAAATACAACATATTGTTGCATCTCGCGAATTCCAAAAGATTATTGATTCCTCCCAATCCAGGGTAAGGCTTAAGAACTAGATTCGTCTTTCATATTTTGTTGCACTTCGAGCATTCCGGAACATGGGCTGTTCTGAGCTCGTGCTTTGTGGCGTCGGGCTCGTACAAAGAAAGACCGTTATAACGTGATGGACATTAAAAATTCAGGATCTTGTGACTCCGGAAATTACTAGATTGGTATTTTGTTGCTCATCGCAGTTTTACGAAGATAAATTCTGTTTTCTATACAATAAAGAGAACAATCGTTGGCTGTAAGGTGTCACGCTTCATGTTTCTCTGGAAGCGGGTGTCTAACGGGGTGGAATGTTGGTATACCCAACTGTTTTCAGTGGGATAGATGGGTCGGCTTTATCGGCTACATCTGACACTTAAAACGACTCAGTCCATATATAATCTCTTTCCGCTCCTCTTTCCTTCAAGGAAGGCAGGGTGCAAAATTGACATACTGCGCTCTTTATCCCATTTCCAACTCTTTTTTTTGCGGCCTCGTTCGTCATGCTGAACCCCACGCGTCATTAATACGCGGCTCTCTAGTACAAAGGCTGCGCTCTTCTATTTCTCATGCGAAATGCATGTCGCACCCCTCTGGATGGGTTCGCGATTACCGGTTGTTAGGCACGGGGTCTTGGTTCCCTCGCACTTTATATTTTCATTTTTCCAAGGATACTTGTAATATAACGACGCTGTGTTTGTTATTTCCTGGAAAATTCATTCCACAAAACAACACTTCCTAAACGCCACAAAGACAAATAAATTAAAAAACCCGGCGAAAAAACAGTCCAGTAGATAGGGAGGCTTAAAGAGATACAAGAATTCACGAAAGCAATTTGTTTTCAATAAAGGGCTTCGTGTTCACTCAAAAGTCTGATGAATCGATACAGTGATACTTTATGAGAACTATCTGTGCAAGCCTGAAAAATGAGACCAGGCTGTGGGATTTAAGCGAGTAGCGCGTCCTCAGGTTCCTTTCCCATACACTCGTATCACAAACCCGTACATTACTCAGATCACCAACTGGTCATTTATTATCAAGAATAACAGGGATTGGGTCGTTTTCGGGAGCCATTCGACAACTACGAGCGTAGCGGTAAAATAGTTTGTACCCTTTCTCTGATAAATTCGCCAAGAGCATTATCATTGTCTTTGGTTTTCTTGTTAAACGTGAGCTTGTGTAAGAGTAGAAATGCTGATGCTTTGATTTCTCTGCCTAGTTTCAAGGATAATAGTACAGCTGTCCTCACTGTAACAACATCTCTGGGTGACGTTAGGAGGCCGAAGTCAACTTCAGACTGATCGTGAGGATTAGATGATTGTAAGCGGACGGTGGCTTTGGAGTGAGGTTGTAGAAGTGTGGCTAGGAGACCGAAAATGCCGAATTTTGAGAAAAGACGGTTATGCTCCTCTAGATTATCCCTTGCACTCACGGCAAGAGGCATGATTTCTATGTCCGGTATGTCGTTTTTGAGGTTAATAATTTTTAAGTCTTCTGTTAAGGACCGAGATTTGGAGAGTAGCTTAGTGCCACCTTCGTTGAGGGAAGTTGTTCTTACAAACAACGAAAGTGTTTGCATCGACATAGAAAGCATACCGGTGCCAAAAAAGATGTACTTGAGGAACTCGAAGCCACCTTTCAAAAAAGGCAATATCGCCAAGGCAGGAAGTCACTTATGGGGAGAAGTTTCCCATGCCACAGGGACACTGATGTAACCAGTCGATGTAATTTGACGGTTAGTAAGCTCGTAGAATGAGTACTAAAGTGAGATGAATTGGCCATATCAGCTCAGAACCAACGCCCGGAAGCTCATGAATAGCCGAAGTTTTACTACTCAAGGTTGAGATAGAAGTAAAAATTATGTGTTTCCGACCGGTGGTTGTCGTGTAATCAATTCCAACCCGCCTTCGGCTTATTACGTGGTACCAAACACCAAAATTGAAAACAATGCAGACTCAGAAGAGATGCGTCCTTCATTTCAGCACCGCAGAACGACCCTTTATTTTACACCCAGATCCAATACCACTTTTCCACTGGCCTTTCCACTCGCTAGTCTCGCAAAAGCATCCTGAAACTTTTCAAAAGGAAACACACTATCCAACCCCGTCTTTCCAAACCCAGCATCAATCAACTCCGTGACAGCCTTCAACTGTTCCCCACTCGGATACATCACAAAAAACGAATCCCGGATACCCGCTCCCACCCCCTTAGGCTTAACTTGTTCCGGCGGTTGGAAAATACTGATAATCTGTCCTCCATCCTTTACAACCCACCAAGCATCCTCCAAAGATTTCCTCCCAATGCAATCAATCACCAAATCAGCCATCTTCTCCTCTCCCTTCGCCCACTCCTTGATGTTCGTCGAGGTATAATCAAGAACCTCATCCGCACCCACTGCTTTCACACTCTCGACGTTTTTAGGACCACAGGTAGCGACAACTTCCGCACCGGCCCATTTAGCTAGTTGAACCACCCACGTTCCTACACCCCCAGACGCAGCGGTGACGAAAACTCTCTTTCCCTTCGATCCAGAGCCAGCTTTAAATTCAAAACCAGCATGGATGAATAAAGCCTGCCACGCAGTCTCAACACTCATAGGCATAGTAGCACTCTCCGCCCAACTCATCCTCTTTGGTTTCTCCGCCATCTCTTCGGTCAACAAAATCGAATACTCTCGTGCACATCCCGTTCGAAGATAGTTTGAACGAGCATAGACTTCGGTCCCAACTTGAAAGGGAGAGTTCTCTGGTGCGATGATTACGGTTCCGGCGACGTCGTTGCAGGGGACTAGCTTTTTGTGTTTTGCGTATTCTTCGGGAATGGGGAAGTTTTTTGTCCAGAGGAGTTCGCCGTTTGTTATTGCGGTGGCATGAACTTTGATTAAGTGCTCGGAAGTATTTGGGGTGGGGATGGGAACGGGGTCGGTGGTTAGGACTACGCTGACTGAATTTTTGTCGGGTTGGAGGATTGCTTTTTGGGTTTGGGGGAGAGACATGGTGGAGATTTTGGTGATTGTGCGGGAGTGGACGAGTGCGGGTTTAGAGATTTGTGATACTGTTCGTTGTCCAAAACCTTGTGAGATCATTGAGTTGCTGATGATGGGGAGGTGGAAATATTGTGGGTTTCGCGAATACTTATATATTTTCGTGAATCGGAAGCCAAGTGTCAATTGTAATTCTCCATGCCAATCAAGTGTACTATGTAGGGTATACCGGAGAAACCCAACTTTCCCACATAGGATATGCGGGCAGCGTAGTCATCATGGAGGCAATCAAGATAAAAAAGCTTGTTTCTTTCGCGGTCCAGAAAGTGAAGCATAAGCAACGGAGAACCCCGGTTCTTCCACGAAGTCTCGAATTGGAGTGTTTTCATTGGATGGGGGCTATGCGGGGTTAAACGAGACCCCTGGAGAGCCTGTCAATACCCGCATCGTTCCCCAACATGCACCAAAATAGCAAACATCTCCTAGGTCAGCTTGACTTGCCAAATGAACTTTGCAGTTCATGAGAGTGGTACAAGTGATATAAATCATCACAAAGACTTGAACTCTTTCCCAAAGCATCAACTCACCAAACCTCGTCAACATTTCAATTCTCACGTCTCATAATTCAACACTCACTCGCCAAACTACAGAATGGACTACTCAGAAGCAGCAAAGATGGAAGAACCAGTCTAAGATTCTTCGTAAACTCACCCCCTACCTCTCCTTTCAATCTCGAGAAACAAACAGTGAATAGCCGCCCAATTTCTTCCCTCGAGATTCTCTACAAGTGAAAACTATTAAACACAACCGATAAAACAATCTTAGGATACCATCCCCCTTTCAATTCCTTACATCTAGTTTCAGTATACTAACAAAGTCCTAGCCTCAAAGTCACATTTCCCCCAAATTCCTCAACTCCACCACACACCCACGCTGGAGCCTTCGCAGCAGTCCACGTCCTAAGCGGCTCCGTCTTAAACAAAGTAACTATCCCTAACCCCTTTCATCCCCTCCCAAAGCCCACTTCCTCTAGTACTCATTTTAACACACGCAACCAAGATAAACGACCAACCAATGACCATAAAGCGCACCGGCGACTCCTTCTACGAAGCCCCTGGTTGTCGACACCGCATAAGTGATAACGCCTCCGCTACCGAGGAAGCTTCCATCTTCGTTACTTTCGTGTTGGAGACTGAAAAGCTGGAAGAGATTCTTGAAAAGGAGGGGGTTATGGGGTTGGTTGTTATTGATGAGGAGTATAGGGAGGTGGTTCTTGCTAAAATTAGTGCGCTAAGTGCGAGTGCTTAGGCTGGATTTTTACAAGCGGGGCGGAGGTCAGGGAAGTGGGAAGAGGTCGCAGCAAGGACCACATAGGGGCGAGGGGGAGAAGGTTAGGGACAGTTGGGTTGAGGAGAGGGGATCGAGAGACGAAGGAGGGAAAGGTGAGAAATAAAATAATGGAGAGCCATAAAAAGAAAGAATTGATTTCAATTTGATTCTTTTTGGTAGAGGGTCCCTCCGAATGTTTTTTTGAACTCGTTGATCCTAATTCTGCTCATCGTAACTAGACCGAAGGACCATGAAAAGGTAAATTCCATCACGTCATGAAAATACCCCCACCAACCTTTCACGATCGTAAACCTTGGAAGAAAGAAAAAAAGTATGCATTCTTCGCATCCTATTCGCCTGGTTGAAA
This sequence comes from Hymenoscyphus infarciens, assembly GCA_001414345.1. NCBI lineage: Eukaryota > Fungi > Ascomycota > Leotiomycetes > Helotiales > Helotiaceae > Hymenoscyphus > Hymenoscyphus infarciens. Next base: position 162,263 of record LLCB01000068.1, on the reverse strand, counting down.
CAGGGAAGGAAGACAGAGTCAATCCAATCACCACTTTCTACCCACTTCACCAATCTTGGGAATCGTAACGATGATAGCAGCTTGAGAGTACATAGTATCCAATGAAGCCTCGTTGCCATATGCAATTCCAAAGATAGCAAGTTCCTGTGGAACATCCCTAGCACCATGAAGCCAGTGAACAAGCTTTCGTTCATGTGGCCAGTTGCGCTCCACACTCTGTTTCTAGTTAGTCTCATCCCCAAGTCACATTCAAAAAGAAAATGTGGGTGAAACAAATACCTCGCGCTTCTCCTTCCAATTCAAGCCTTCACTATCGTTGTTACCCTCTGTCATTTCATGGAATTCAGTACCTAATCGATCTTTCCCATCGTTGGCATTTTCCTCATCCTCATCCTCATCCTCATCATAATCATCGAGGCACTCTTCTTCCATCACCGGCTGGGCTTTGGTCCTAAGACCCAGAGCACGAAACACGGCGAGGAAAATGCAATCTAAACCTTTCAAGGCATGGGGCATGAGGACCTTGGCGCTGCCATGGGTATGTGGATATCGATGGACGCAACAATATCCGATGGTACCACCTAGTACAATTAGCTTGAAAGTCCAAGGGCAGCATCCACGGGTCTTACCTTGTGGGAAGAAATCGGGATTCTTTAGCATGGCCTGAGCAACCGTGAAGAGAGGGAAGCTTTGGGGTTCAACGCTGGGAAATGCTTGCAACGTTGCGTCGATACGCCGAGTGAAGTAGAGATTGTAGGTCAGAGTGATACGATGACCCTCCGTAACTTCCAGGATCTCGTGCTCGCAATCGCTGTAGAAAGCTGCCCATTGGATGCCGTCGGGGTTTGAGGAGCCCCAGTCAAAGAAATTGGAGACGCCTTTGTGGGAGACCCGGAGTTGACCACCTAGGAAGTTAAATGTGTTAGCTTGTAAGCACCTATGCAAAGAAGTTGTTTGGTGTTGGCTTATCTACCTTCAAACTTGGCGGGTAGACAGACGACAAGTGAACCGAATTGCTTTTTTCCTCTCGGGGTATCAACGTGGGCCTTGAACTTGCCACCGGGGCCGGAGTAGACCTTGATGCCATGTTAGTTTCAAGGCAGCTTCCTCAAGAAAGACAAAATCAAACTCACATTCAATTTATACAATTCAGCCTGAACACCTCGATGGTCGGCTCTCTCGTCATTAGGAATGAGAGTAGGCAACAATGTCTGGGCAATCGTATCAAGAATGCCATGGTCAGCGGGATGGAAGGAAACGGTGAACTGAGTATTATCAAGTTTTCCAGCCTTGCGATATGTCTCGTCGAGAATATCCTTTTGTCCACGTCCAAACGTTGCCGGATCGCATGCCTTGAGAAGATGGTTGAATGTCTCGGAGCTGGATTCGGTAATGGGAAATTGGAGAGTAAGGGCCCGTGGAGCTTCGTTTGGGAGGGTCCAATGGAGAATGACCGGAGAGGTAGGATTGACAGCTGAAGCGCTCGATGCCGGAGCATTGGAATCTGCTGAAGTTTGTGTAACTTGATTATGGATGGGGATTTGACCGCCTACGCAGAAGCTGGATTCATAGTTGTAGACAGCTTGGCTGAGGGTTTGCAATGCCTCGGTGTTGGCATCCAAGGCACCTTGGGAGTCTGATGGAGGCATTCTGTTTATTCGTGTTGTGGTATGATTTGGAGAGAGGTTGAATGGATGATGGCGAGAGGGATGTGGAAGGGATAAATATAAAGGGACAAACGAGTTAGCGAGACGCGACTAGACTTCCAGGCAGCCACGAGATCGGCGCGACAGCACGTGATGATGCCTAAAAGAGGGTTGAAACAGGAGCAACTGGGTTACAGAATTAGTCATTCCGAGGTGCACTAATGCCTTCTCCCATCCACCACATGTTACCATTGATTATATCTCTCGACCACATGAGCCAGTCTTTCACTTGATGCTCCCATCCCTTCACCTCGATCACTTCCTTCTGGCCAAACACCTTTCGTCCACCAACCCAAGTCTCCCTTACCTCCACATCAATCAAGCTCATCCCACTCGAATCCCCTAAAATATCCCGATCAACCACCACCCAATCAGCGAGCTTACCAACCTCAATACTCCCCAAATCACCCTCCTTCAACCACCCATAAGCACCATTAACAGTAAAGCCCCTAAGAGCTTGTTCAATACTCAACTTTTCCTCTGGATGCCAACCCCCTTTCCCCGAAGGACTGTCAAGGGTCAAAGGCGAGAGACGCGTGACAGCGGCAAACATGCCGTGAAATGGGTTTGGTGGTTCCACAGGAAAGTCGGAACCGAGAACGGGGCCTGGATAAGGACTTTTGAAAGTTGGTGGAGGAAAAAGGGTGGACATGCGGTAGGCACTTTGGTCTAAACGGGTTTGACCCAGGCGTGAGAGGGCATAGGCCATGTCTGATGTGGCGTGGGTTGGCTGGATGGAGGGAATTATTCCGAGACGGGCGAGGCGGAATTGATCTTTGGGATGCTATATGTAGACAGTAAGTAATGTCCAATATTTTGAGAAAATTGGGGGATCATAAGCAAGAACGAACGATGATCTGTGCATGCTCAATCCGAAGCCTCCGCTCAGAGTTACAGCCGTTGCAGGTTTTTCCTAGTACATTCTCAAATGCATCTATGGCTGCTCTGTTGGCTCTATCGCCAATAGCATGCACATTGACTTGTAAATCAGCATTATACCACTATGCACCAGGATTAGTACGAACAAGAATACTTTGACTCGGGTGCAACTCACATCATGAACCACATTTGTCAACTCGGTCTCATTGATCAACATTGTACCACTCGTTTCCGGCTTGTCACTGTAGGGTTCAAGCAGAGCAGCACCCCACGAGCCCAAAGCACCATCTGCAAATAGCTTCACACCACCAAGTATCAACATATTATTCGTGCTAGGTTCATTAGCCAGCTTCAAATCTTTGATCTCTTCGGGACAATAAGTATTTCTCTCAGCACATTCAAGCATGACATTGATACGAACAGTCAAGTCACCTTTTGCAGCCATACCCTCTAATATTTCAACATCGTCTGGTCGTACTCCAGCAATACCTGCCCCGGTGATACCAACCTTGTTCAATTCAGCCATTGCCCTCTTAATCCACCTTGTCGTTTGTGCAACGTCGGGCTTTGGTGCAAGAGGTAGGATCAGGGAGTCTTGTGCATTATCGCAGAAGACTCCTGGCCCAGGATCCGTGACTACGACTCCTCCGGGAGGGGCTTCGGGAAGAGGATTCGAGAGGAGGTCGAGCACTTTTTGGGAGGTAAGGACGCAGTGGACGTCAACGCGGTCTAGCATAATATACAAATCCGCCAGCGCAGGATCTTCACCGAGCTCTTCCTATTTCCAATCAGTACATATCCCAATTGCGAGGCGACAATTTGGTAGACTCACAGCGGTAGGCATGACACCCCCGAAATTCTTCTGATCCCACCCAATGCCTCGAATCCACTTCTCTCGCGTCCCATATCCCTCTCCCTTATGCTCCTCCAAGAAATCTGCGATTCTCTTTCTAACTTCTTGCATGCTATCCGCCTCATATAACGAGACGGATTCGAGCATCTCCCCGTACTGCAGGATATGGCCATGCGACTCGATTATTCCTGGCAGAACCCATCCGCCCAGGTATGTGATTTCCTGGCCATTGGCCTCTGGGATGTCCTCGAGGACTTCGGTGTATATGCCATTCTCTACGCGGAAACATTTCGCTCGAGGGAAGGTGGAATTGAGGGTGGTGACATGATAGGAAGCGCTATCGGAAACGCAATAGAGCTTCTTCTTCGAGGATGTAGCGTCGGTGAGCAGGACACTTGCTACGAGGGCAAGGAAAGCGGTGCTGAGGATTGCGAAGAGGACAATTCCCTTCGATTGAGCCATTGGTTAGCTTTTCATGACCCTCTTGTCGTTGGAGACTGTTTTGGAGAGCGACGGGAGCCGGTTGTAAATTTCTTATCGCGATAAGCTGGATGGTCTTAACGCCGAGGTAGCACAAGGAATCTTTAACGCCGAAGCGTCCTCTCTGAAGAAGACTGACTATACAAATAATTGAAATATTTGCTCTACAAATTTGAAACGATTGAAATTATTAACACACCAGTTTACAAACTTTGACTTCATTATCTCGGAGTATCTAGGTCCTCTTAGACACTTGCGTGACTAAACGCCAAACCCCCAGAGTAGTATAATATGAAACTTATCCCTTCAGTTATCCTTACACCCCACGTGCAGACGCGTTCAGCAGACCGGTTTAAAACTACTCTCATTTGGGGTAGTTTCAGACTAAAATCTAGGTAGCTTCGAACTACGATGCTGCTAAGCCAGTTTAGGAGTGCCAAGATATCAAAATCTGAATTAAAGCTCTTTCCACCTCTTTCTACTATAAATAGGTATGTTACACTGCTTATACCAGCTCTTGGTTTGACGTGTGTAAGGTAGGCGCGCCGCGCACTTGAGAGGCCTTCTCTTTAAGAGGCCTTCTCTTTGAGAGGCCCTCTCTTTGAGAGGACTTTTTTAGTAGCTTTTAAGGCTCTTTTGGTAGACTTTTTCGTCCTAGCTTATTAGCATTAGCCTTGCGCTATCCTAGAAGAGGCATATTAATTAAAAAGAAGGATAAAAGAGTATAAAAGTAGCGGTGGAAGTAGTAGAAGTAGTAGGAGTAGGTAATATAGGCTAACTTACGCTAAAATGATCATTTTTTTAGTAGAGCTTTTTAAACATAAGATTATAGGTAAATCATCGTTGAATTTCAGCATCGTTATATACTTTAGTAGAGTTTAAAGAATAAGATAATGATTTAAATATTTAGTCGCGTTAGAGCTGGAAATATAAGGTTAGAACCGTGTTCTACTAAATCACGTAGAGTATAAGAATAACTGAAGAGATAACTATAATTAAATAGTCACTTCTCTATTCTGTCGTATTTTTGTAGATTTTTTCAGATATTTGTTATTTAAGTTATACGTGTAACGATATAGTGTCTTTCTTATTTAAGAGCCTGTTTAGCTCGTATATATTAGTCCTTTTTTAATATATATACTACTAAGAATAATATGTATATATATAATATATGTATATATATTATTATATTTGGCTAGCATATATTATAGTACACACTTTTGCTCGTATATATTCTTTAAATATATATATAAAGATATACGCTACTAAAATTGAATAATATACTCTTTTAACCTCTTAACTATTAACTTTTATATATATATACATCTTTTCTCCTATACTACTATTACCTACTACTATAACTACTAAAGTTAACGAAATATACACTGAAATATATATACGAGCTAAACGATATAGAATATATTTATAGTTAAACTTATAATATAAAGAGATATATACGAGTATCTTTTGACTTTATACTCGTATATAAATCGTATATATCTAAATTGAATTATATACGTGCTAAACAGGCTCTATAACAGCTCTCTACAAATATACTAAAGAGAGTGCTTATAGAATAGTACCTAATATTAAGGAAAACTAAACTAAAGAGAAAAGTAAAGAGTATAAATACTCTAGCTTTATTTATATATAGTAAAGCTAGAGTATTGCCTTAGGCTAACCTAGTTATATAAGTAACGTATATAACTAGGACTATTATACTACCTCTCTCTTAAAAGAGCCTCTTATAACTAAGCGGCTTTATCCTCTTTTAATATAAGAGTATTAAGCTCTAGCTTACTATAATCCTCTCTCCTAGCCTTATATACTATTTTCTATAGTAGAAGAGCTTCTAAGAGACTAGCTATCTTTAGCTTCTCTAAATAGAACCTCTCTACTAGTTATAGTATATATATTAGTTATTAAGCTAGATACTAATTAAGGTCTTTATTATAGCCTTTTTACTTAATTTAGTAATAAAGAGACTACTATCTCTTCTTACTAGCTAGTATTTCTTCGACCTCTTATTCCTCTTCTTCGTTTATAATAATTAATAAGAGTAGTATAACTACCTATCTTAGTAAGGGATTATTTATAACCTTATATAACTTCTTAAAAGCGAAGATAGAGTAAACTTTAATAGAAGCTAGTAGTTATAATTAGAAAGTAGAACCTACTTTTTTAAAAATCTTAAAAGGGCTAGCTATCTAGTAGTCTAGCTTTTAGCTTAGTTATTAAGTTACCTAGTCCTTTATTATAATAAAGACTATATCTCCTACTTTAAAATTAATATCTCGTTTATATTTATTTATATCTTATTTCTTCTTTTATTAAGCTTTTAACATATTTACTTAACTAATGTCTAAAACCTCTTAGATTATCTTTATAACTACTATAGCCTCTTCTTATAATAGCTGTTCTTTTATATTAGCTAGTTCTAGTATTTACTAGTTAAACGAGGTTCTTAGTATATATCTCTTCTATAACTTAAAAGGTAATATTCTAATAGTATTATAAGGTAGTACTAACTATATATAGTCTATTATTAGAAGGATCTTAAACTAATTAGTATAATAATAATTAATATATAGCTATAAGTACTAATTAAGGTATTAATTTATAATCTTAGTCTAGCTATCTATTTAAGCGTGGTTTATAGTCGAGAGTTAAAGCTAAATATCTAGGATTTAAGTAAACTCTCTCTAGAACATAGTAATAAAGTAAGAGCTCCTATCTAATATTATACTTTCTAGAATCCTATAATATTATAGAATATGTTTAATATATAACCTTACTATCTATTTAGAAGTAATATTCTTATAGTAGAGTATTAAAATAGACTATTTAAATAAGTAGTTTATTACTATAAACACGTTATTATAACTATACTTATTAACTAGAAAGGACTTAAAATCTATAGCTATATATTACTATATATATAGTAGTACTAGGAGTAGGTATAGATAGCTAAGTATTTTATCTTAAAAAACGTCTACTCTTCTATAATTATAATAGTTTTATATATATCTTATAATATTAGCTTTTATATTTTACTAGATATATCTTAAACATAGAATCTAGTAGGTCTTATCCTTCTCTAAGTAAGCTAAAAGTATTTAATTATAAGCCTTATAAATTAAGTCTATTTTTAGTATATCTACGTCTAATACTACTAAGTAGTTTTAGTAAAGTAAAAGGCCTTTCTCTAAAGTATATAGAGAATTAGTATTAGTTTTAGCTTATACTTATATAGCTTAAAGTATTATAGTATCTTTATTTACTTAGTAAATTCGTTTTAAAAGTATAAATAATTCTTAGAAGTAGTTATTATTAACTAGAGCTAGTATAATCGAGCTTATTTTAACCTCTAGGTCTTTAAGTACTTCTATATTAACTTATTCCTTTATTAAGAGTATATAAGTCTAATACTACTCTTTAAGTTCTTTCTATAAGTGTATCTTATTTACTTTATAAGTTAAAGTATCTATTTTACTATTCTTATACTTTAAATAGAATATAATAATAAAATAGTACTTAGCTAAAGCTTTAGTCTACCTTACTTAATAAGTAGTAAGTTACTTAGTAGTTATAAAGTACTTAAGCGTCTTATAATTAGTATAAATATAGATTTTTAAATAAGTACTTTATAGTTCTAGTCTTTATTTTATAAGTAAGTATATAATAGTAAGTAACTCTTTATTATATATTTTATAGTTATACTTAGCTAGAGATATAGTCTTACTAAAGTAGGCTATAAGGTACTATTCTCTATTAGCTTATTATTATTATAATACTCTAGTAATAATTCTATCTAAAGCGTCTATCTTAATTATAATAGAGAGATTAAGAGAGTAGTAGTAGAGGATTAATATAAAGGTAAGTATTACCTTTAGGTCTTTAAACGTTTCCTAGTACTCCTTATTAAAATTAAAAGGTACGTTATTTTATATTAGACGTATTAAGAGCTTTATAATTATACTATAGTTCTAGATAAACCTTTAGTAGAAGTTATAGAAACTAAGAAAGCTCTAAACACCTTTTACTATCTTTAGAGCTTACTATTTCTATACTACTAAGACCTTTTTAGAGTCTACTTTAATACTATTAGTACTAATAATAAATCTAAGGTATTTTATCTTCTTAATATTAAACTTATACTTTTTAATATTAATCTATAACCTAGTATTTTTAAGATATTAAAAGACTTTTTATATATACTCTTTATATTTAAAGACGTTTAATAAGTAGATAAGGATATTATTTAAGTAGATAAAGTAGAAGTTATCTAGATAGTTAAATAAGACGTTGTTTATATAGTACTAGTAGGTAGATAGGCTATTTATTAGACTAAATAGTAAGACCTTATACTTATATATTCTATAGTAGGTATAAAAAGTAGTTAATTCCTTAGTATCTAGATCTATTTATATATAGTAGAAGGCTTACTAGATATCTAGCTTAGTAAAAATATAAGCTTAACTAATATATATAAGTGTTTTATTAATTAGAAGTAATAGATAGTAGTCTTTTTAAATAAGATTATTAAGTTTTTAAAAGTTAATATAGAAACGTAGCCTTCTATTTACTTTCTTTATAAATAGAATAAGAGTAGTAAAAGAGGACTAGCTATATTTAATAAACCCTTTATAAAGATTCTCTAAGATATATTCCTTTATAACTAATAACTCTTTTATAGATATCTTATATAAAGAGGAATATCTAAAAGTATTTAGACCTTTAAGATTAATCTTATAGTTATAGTATTAGTAAGGTAAGAGAGTATCTAAAATAGTCTTAGAAAATACCTTTTTAAAGTCCTAGTACTTATTAGAAAGAGTAATATTAGAAGCTATATCTAGTTCTTAATTAGCTATAATAGTATTAATTTCATATATACTAGTAGTAAACATCTTACTATTCTCTTAGAGTAAGTAATAATATATTTCTATAACTAAAATAGCTAAAATATTAATAATAGAGTCTAACTTTTTTAAGATAAAGGGTTTCTAATAGTATACTAGAGTAAGTACCTTCTTTATAATACCTTTAAGTTCTTTCTTTATAACCTAGTATTTTACTTATATTAAGAACTTATAGCCTCTCTTACTATATATAGTCGAGGTATAACTAGCTAGGGTTATAGTATTAATTTTAAGGTAATCTATAAGCTTTAAGAGCCTTCTATCTTATTAACGCTATTTATCTATTTTTATAACTTAGTTATAAGTATTAGCTTTATCTTAATAAGAGAGTATAAAGTCTTTTAGTTATATAGCGTCTTAAGAGAGAGGAGTTAGCTATTAAGTAGAGAAGTAAGGCTTAAGGTTATTAGGCTAGAGTAGTTTCTAATAAGTTATATTAATATTAATATAAAAGTACTTAAAGAACCTCTAGCTAGGAATAATATTATATAAACCTAAGTCTAAGAGAATAAATAGTATATTAAAAAATTTATAATTATCTAAGATATAATTTAAAAGAAGATAGTATATAGCTTTACTCTTAATTTCTCTATTATATCTATAAATCTTAATAGAGGTAGAAAGTCTTTTAGTTTTTAAACTATAAAACTTTATAAAGTTATAACTAAGTTATATATTTATAAAAGAAAAGGTATTTACTCTAAGGTTATTAAAAGTAGTAGTTTATATATTAAATCTATTAATAGTTATTATACTAAGTAAAGTAAACGCTTTTCTACTAATTAATAACTATAGATTAATCTTAGAGAGATTAATCCTATATTTATCTAAGAAGGAGTCTTCTTTTAAGCTTCTTTATTTCCTAACTCTAAGCTAGTATCTTTTCTTTTAAGCTTTTTAAAGTTAACCTTATATATCTTTAGCTTTAGATAATCCTTAATATAATAACTAGGCTTACTATAGTTAAAGTACTTATCTAATAGTCCTAGAGTTAAGTAATTATTTATAGTAGAGGTGTTAGAGCGTTTAAGAGAGATAAAAAAGGCTATAAAGGAAGAAAGGCTAGTAGGCGTAGGAGTAAGCGTATATAGGTTTAAAGTAGAAGGAAAGTTTATTACTTATACTCTTTAAGAAGTAAGATTTTAAAAGTTACTATTAATACTACTTATAAGATTATAAAAGAAGTTTATATCTCTCTTAGCTTAAAACTTAGTAATAATAAGAGATTAATATAGTATAAAAGTTAACTTATTCTATAAGTCTTCTACCTAGTCTTATAAAAGAACTTTAGCTTTATCTATAAGTTATTAAAACTTAGTATAGAAGTTATAAAAAGTTTCTATCTTTAATATAATAAGGTCTTAGTATTAAATATAAGCTTCTTAATATAAGTAAGAGCTAATAGCAATGTTTTAAAAGTAAGTTAATATCTCTTTATAACTATAGAACTAGTTAATAGTATTAAACTTATATCTTAGGTAAATATAGTTTTAGGCTTTTCTAGAAGTATAATAGTAAATTAAATTTATCTTTACTTCTTTAAACTTAAAATAGTTAGTATTAATAGATAACTTTATTATAATTTTAGTTTCCTAAGTTATATAAGTAAATTCGTCTTTTATAGTAAATTAGTAAGGATTAGCTATCTTACTTATCTTCTTAGATAATAGAACTATAGAAGAAGAATAAGTTATATTAAGAGTTTATAACTAAATAAAGGTATATTAATAAGAAGTACTAGCTATATTTAAAGTATTTACTTTAAGTTTATAAACTTTACTTATTAATAAAGTTATTACTTTAAGGATTTATTATAAGGTAGAGTTAGGTAGAGATAATTTAAGAATCTTATACTATAAGGAACTAGTAGTTACTTTAGTAGGAGGAGGTAGTAGTAGTATAGTAATAGCTAATATATATATTTTTTTAAGTTAAGTTCTTAAGCTAAATTAGAATATAATATTAATAAAAAGGGGAAGAGGGATTAGCTCTACTAACTCTAAAGTAAGGTAGAATAGTTTTTAGGTTAATAAGTTACTTTTAAAAGACTTAACGTAGCTAATAGAAGAATACTAGACCTTACTACTTAATGTAAATAGGTTAGGCTTTATAGAAGAGGATAATAAATTTAGTAGATTTAATATAAGTAAATATATATATTATAGTTAGAATATTAGTAAAAGCCTTCCTAGATAAAGAGAGAGAGTTTAGTTTTAGTATAATAGCCCTTTATAAATATACTAAAGAGAGTGCTTATAGAATAGTACCTAATATTAAGGAAAACTAAACTAAAGAGAAAAGCGAAGAGTATAGGCACTCTAGCTTTATTTATATACATTAAGCGAAGCCTCGGCAAAGCCTCGGGCCAACCTGGTCACGTGAGTGACGTATGTGACTGGGACTGTCACAGGCCCTAAGGTGCCGCTTTTATTTACTATGCCTCCTCTCTTGCTTCTACACTTCACTTCATCGGCATCATCAGCCCTTAACACCACGATTGTCAACAACCTAAGCAACAACTCTGCTATTATGTCAAAATTCCTACAGTCACATCGTCTTAGTACTCACCGCCAGAGGCTAAGACTATAACAAATCGATTTTGTCCGTTATATAGGGTGAGAATAACTAAGCGTTATAATAAGCGCAATACGGCACCTCCACTTAAATGGTACGAGGAAATCAGGTCTGGTACGTTTATAAGCAACCACCCACAGGCTAGCAAAGTGCTGTTACAAGTAAATAATAATCACAGGCTTACCAATTTGAAGTCTCTTCTCGCAAGTATAGCAGCTCGAGTCCATCTCTAATCGGCGTTGGTTACCTCACAAACTCTCAGAGGACCTTCGTAGCACCCATCGACCCAATAGCAAGATATGATGACAACGGCATGGTTATGAAACCTTTTTTTCAACTTTACTCCCCGTTACATATATAGCCTTTTGTCTTCTACGACGTATGCTGGCGCTTATTTTCCAAACGTCTTTCTACCACCGAAAGCAACCACTAGATAATTATAAGCTGTCTATTCTATATCCTTCTTTTATGCTCTATAGAGAAACGCGGTCACGAACAGGGGGCTTATTAGCAGGCTGGGGCTCTCCTAGAGAACCCTTCAGCCCCTCCTCCTCTCAACATCCTCGTTAATAAACGGCGTACCTTTTTTCTTGAAGACTCAATACGCCCTTTGAGTTTCAATGTCAAGTCCATCTCATTCAGTGGATCCAAAAGTTGTCCGTGGATTTCGAAAAGCGGTCCATTATCAGTATATGATAACTTCAATCGGTTACCAGACGAGTTACGCCACGAGATACTCGCAGATTCACCCTAGCAAGACCAAATTCAATGCCTCATTCGGCTAGTGTGACGCTCTTTTCCTCTTCAAATATTCCAGAAAATCAAACCAAACCTCCCACAAAACAGTGATACCCCCCCCCCCCCCCTGTAGGTTAACCAGTCACCCCTTTCCCAACCTCAATGCGCAAACACCTTGAAAGTTCCGTCCCAACAACAATCCCATAACAAGAAACAACCTCTCGATCATCCACTTCCTCAACCCTCGTAAACCTCGGCTGTTCATTCCTCCCATCCTCCAATTTCAAAGTGGCACTCTCCTCTCTACCCCCCGCCACCCCCCGCAACAATTTCTTCTCGTCGGAAGAGGAAGTTTTTAGACTCGATGTCAGGTTTCAAAATGTAAGTGACAGTAAAACAATCCTTCCCCTCTTCACTTCGCCCTAACTTGACGTTGATTATTCTATCTCTTTCCTCTGGTAACCGGTCGGACGAGGCCGGGTATGGAGGAAGTCGTGTCTCTTCAATTTCCACAGCCCTTCCAGCAACAAAACCCAACAAGTCAGCATCCCACAGCCCCTCCCTCCTAGGCATACAGGAAGCAAGAAGATCAATGGCTTGTCGTCTAATTTTCCTATCCCGACAACTCATAGCAGTAAAATAGAGAGGTGCGATAGCCCCCATTTCAAAAGTAAAAGAGAAAGAAGCTTCATTCGCCATACCCGAAGTCGCAGGCTTTGCTTCTGCATCCCAAGTGAGAGAGGAGGCTAACAGCATAAGCGAAGAAAATTGCTGATACGCAGCATCGTAAATAGTTTCTCTCGGAGAGAGCACGGTGGAATGCCATATCTCCCCAGCGAGATGTTGCATCCTAAGCAACGCGCTCCCATTCAAGAACTTCTCATCCGAATTCGCATTCTGAGTCGCCATATAGGCTTCGAAATTCCGAGACCAGTCCGAGAACTGTGCCATCATCCAAGCATGGGTTTCCAAGGGGTTGATCTTGGTAGTGGTATACTTCTCCGCCGAACAGCGGGAGTAGAACTTGCTGAGACTGGATTGAATGAACCGCAGTGATAGACCGAGAATTTTCGCCAACGAAGATCGAGCTTCTTCTAAGCTTGAGAAGGGACTGGTTAATGTTATTTGATGGACAGAATTGAATTCTTCGTTTTCGAATCTTTCGCCGCCGCCGAACAAATCCCATTGTAGCCGTAAGCGAGTGAACATGTCTTTTAGCCTCCTCGTGATTTCTGAGGAATTGGAGGATAGATTTTGGAACTGGAAGGGGGCTGTGGGTGGATGTGTATGTTGTTTTATTGCATCGAGAATTGTGAAGCCACCCCTTAGGTGGAGAATCGCTTGTTCGACTCGACCTCGTAGGAACTCGAGACAGATGAGGAGGATGCAACAAGTCAGTGTTACTTCGATCGTTACCACATTTGCTGAGATGTGTTTCCGTAGACCGTGGAGGGCTTTGTTGTATTGTTTGATTTCGAAGTTTTCATCCTTCTCCCCTTTCTTCGTCGCAACTCCTTTGAGGCGTCCATTTAAGGATTCAAGTCGGTGATGGACTGCTGCTATTGCTATCATGGAATGTTGAACCGCGGGTTCTAATCTCCCTATTTGGGGGAGAAACTCGTTCCAGAAGGAAGAATCGTAACACCCCGAAATTATCGGGCCGGTGTGGGTATAGAAAAAGAGAAGGAAGCGATGTTCCTCTGAAGTGCCTGGGAAGTCGAGGAATTGGCGGTCACGGAAACATATCTTCATGGGCCGTGGGGAGGGGGGAGTGGATGTGGTCTTGCTGATAGGCCGGGAGAGGTAGTCACAGTTTCTTCCTGTGGTGATGCATTTTTCACAGGCTGGTTTTGTCTCATCACATTTTACACGTCGGATTCTGAGGGGATGTTTGTTAGTCTTTATGTTACTTGGGGGTACGGGGTATAACGTACTTGCATGTTGCGCAACCACTTCGGGATTTTTTAGTTCCCTTTCGAGCCATAAATGTTTTTTTAGTGGCATTGGCTTGGTTGCCAACTGGGGTACAGCTGACTGTATTCCTCGGTATTTGTCTAGATATGGAAGGCATATCTCAGTTCGGCGGAGAGCTTTGGTTGATGATGCTTTCCTTTGATTCTCCCGACTAGGTGCTTTTCTGGTACTCCTTTGAGGGGGGGGGCGAGCCGCGGGAGATAGAAAAAGGATAAATCCAAACACGAACAGACCAAGGAGAGATTCTGGTTTTCTCAAAAATACGGAGTATCTTGCACTGGAATAAATGTGCATCATTGAAGAGTTACCTAGAGGAAGCTGACGACGCAATCATTTCGTGGGAGTTCAAGGAAGAAGTGAGGGAAAGAGTAGGTAGGCTTTTGATTGGCTGGATCGTGTTCGGAAGGATTTTATACCGTGCCAAGGACGATCATTTCGCTTCGTGGGCCAATTGTTTTCGTTTGGACCCGAGGAAGGAAAAGGGGAGGTTGGGGTTTTGTACTACATCAACCTTGAGTGCGTTAATGAAGTTTGTATATCGTTAGCTTTGTATATATTCTGCTTAGTAGAGAGTAATAAAAACTTGAAAAAGTCTTTGGTTAAAAATAGCTTAATTTTTAGAATCGTTTTATTCACATCAAAGTTCAGAGATTTCGGGGTACTAAAAGGTATTGGGGTAATTTATTAAATTAATACAATAGGGTGAATTGAAGCGATATTCATACATTCGCGTTATTTCAAAGCGACAAATTTGTGCCCTCTCAGATGAGGGCCGTGATTCCTAACAAAGCAGCTACTCTATCTAGTAATAGAATTAGACACCATGAGTTGAAGCTCCTTCAGAGCCTCAAGTACCAACTTTGCTTCAAAGTCGAGTTCCAAGTCTTCCAACTCTTCGAATTGGGAATGGAACGCGAACTCCTCGGGGTAAGGGTCGTGCTCGAAGTGTCCACAACGTAATGGGAGTTCGTAGTTAGGAACTTCATTGTCGGATTCCGCGTCGTCGGAGTCTTCGGGACCTAGACAGTGCTCACAAGGAATTTGGCTAAGTCGGCAATCGCAGCGGAGACCGGACTCGTGGGGTAAAAATACACCACCAGACTCATCGGGATCTTCACCGTCAGAATCTTCATCGTCAGAATCTCCATCGTCAGAATCTCCATCGTCAGAATCTTCATTGTTAGATTCTTCGTCATCTGCATCATCCGCGGATTCTAGGCAGAACGGACAAGGCTCGTTGACAATATCACCATCAACACCTAAGCGAGTTTGGCAATCGCAGAGAAGCAGGCCAAACTCGCTGGAAGAAGCATCCGAGTCGCCAAACAAACATTCGCAACAATAAAGATCGTGTTCCGTTGTGTTTGTACGGGGGCCGCCGCACATGTAACAGAGAGGCCCTAGGGTCTCACGCTCAGAACATCTTGAGCAGAAAATGGGTCCTGGTGCTACATGCCGGCTACCTCGGACGGCAACACCGCCACAACCGTCACAAGTAAATTCGTAGAACGAAAACATGTTGATAGCTGAGGAAAGTTGAAGTATTGTGCTGGAAGGATGAGATAATATGGAAGTATGGAAGTATCGAGAAGAGAAATAGAGGGAATGGTTGAATATGGTTCAAAATCAACGTACCGGGAGCTGCATTAAATAAATGTTATGATGATCTGTTCAATAGTTTACTTAGAGGATACCCATACTACAAACATCTGTACTAGAACAAAGGTCTTGTTGGAACAAATTGTAAAATATACTACGAATTTCTTTGACCTACTTTAAACAACGATTACCTTTTTCTTTCTTTCTTATACTTAATTTAAACAAAGGAATAATTTATAGTTAGAATTGTTTACAACAATGTATTATTCTTGCCCTCACAGGTTACTAACATACGATTTCGTTATTACTCTATCTAAGGGTTTGCCAGTGATTTTATGTCGACGAGAAAACCATTACAAGTTAATCGGGGATTTATATGTGGATGGGGATGATGGAAGGTACTGAAGTTGAAGCTTTAAAAAGTGATTTATCTCGTGGGGGCCCCTTGGGTTTTACTCAAGGCACTTCCAACTCTGGGGGACTATATGCATTCCCATCCCTTCGCCACCGAAATAGTACTGAAGTTCCAGGAGACGCTGGCAGCCTTTCATCAGCAAACGACGTTTCTGAAATATTGCCAGTTTGATCTCTGGTGATCGCCTCATCAAGATTGGGTGTGGCTTTAGCCAGTGGAACGTTGGAAATCCTTTTGTCACTGGGAGGTTCTTTTTCCCGGAATCTATTTCTGACATTGGAGAATCATCGCTTTATTTCGGGAAGCTACCTATCCAATTATTGAACTCGCAACAGTTAACTCAAGCAAGCATGGTAATGGATGGGAAACACCAAGAATAAGCATGGTCTTAGCCTCATCAGACACATCTAGAAAACAAGAAGTTGTAGGGCTGATGAGGGTTTGTCTATTCTTCTCTCTATCACAATCTTTCAATGGCCCCACCAATTAGACCTCAGATTCCCCACCTCTAGCAACTTACGTTGCTAGACGATGTGTGCTTTATGTTAACCACCCCGTCAAAAACTATAAATCGACTATCAAATCTCCTTAGAATACGCATGAGTTTATCCCGGACCCAGAGTGATGACATGAAGGATACACGAAACCGCTATGCCGGATCTTAGATCTGGCAGCGAAACAGATCTCGCCAGACAGATCCCCTTGGCTTCTCACGAGCTTTCACTTAGCCTTCATAGCCGCTTCCCGGTCCTGTAGAATCTTTCCAATAGCCGGACGAGCCTTGTTGCGCTCCAACCAGGCGTTGAGAATGGGGAAGTCCGTCTCAAGGTTGACTTTGTCAGCAAAAAGGGGGACAATGGCATACCACGTCACGAACGCCGCATCAGCATAGCTGAACTTGCCGCCGACGAGGAACTCCTTTTCCCGCAGAGTGCGGTCGAGAACGCCGGAGACGCGACGGATCTCGGTGATGTATCGGTCAACAGCGCTGGGGAGCTTCTCGGGGTGGTAGAGAGTGAACCACACGGCCTGACCGAAGTACGGGCCCTGGCCTGATACCTGGAAGTACAGCCACTGCTTTGCTTCGTAGTACTCTTTCGAGCCTTGGGCGAAGCTAATTTTGTGTTGTTTGTCGTAAGTTTCGACCAGGTATTCGATGATTGCACCTGATTCCCACAGAGTGATGTTTGTATTCGGATCCTCAATCGCAGGCACTTTGCCGTTGGGGTTGCTGTAGAAGAGCCCGGAGTCAGTTTGCCATTTCTAGAAGAATATCCGAGGAAGCAAAAAGTTAATGGAGTGGAAAAAAAGCTGTCCAAGGAGGAAGTAGTGTCTTAGACCTCCTAAAACAACCAGAAAGAGGGAATAACTCGGAGAATACCCACATCGACTCGTACAGTTCCTTTTTCATGTCCGAAAATTCAATGATCTTGTGCGTATAAGGCACGTTGAGCTCCTCGAGTACCATGGCCACTTTCCAGGCGTTGGGGCCGCTGTCGTGGCCCCAGAGAGTGATTGGCTTGAGAGACATGTTGTCGAACTTTTGTGGGTGTGGGCTTGGTAGGTAGGTAGTGTGAGGGGAGATGGAAGTGTTAACACGTCCGTGATTGAGTCTGACGCGAAAGAAAAGAAA
Organism: Hymenoscyphus infarciens; assembly: GCA_001414345.1. NCBI lineage: Eukaryota > Fungi > Ascomycota > Leotiomycetes > Helotiales > Helotiaceae > Hymenoscyphus > Hymenoscyphus infarciens. The sequence continues at coordinate 144,490 of LLCB01000068.1, read as the reverse complement.
GGATGATTGTATCTCTGAGACAAACCCACTGTCTTCTTAAGTAGAAGCAACGACCAGCCCGTTTAAGCGTGCTCGGATTTAACCCCAAGCTGATAAATAGCTTGGCTGACAAACAGCTTCGGCCGATAAATGGACAAATGACCCCAACAAATAACCACTTAACTCCTACAGCGTATTATGGATCATCCTAGCTGACAGGGAGGCAGAATTACGCTTTCAACCTCCCTCTCTGATTCGGCGTTGATACGAACCTCCGGTTTTACACTAAGCTGTTTAAGGTATTGTCCCATATTACTTTGGAAGGATACCTGTCCAAAATCGGTGATTTCTACTATTAAAGTCATAAAATATTAAGAAAAGTGCTTTAAATGAATCCTTATAGAAGAATGTAACAGGTAGTAGAAAATCATAAATACTTTATTCATACCTCCACTTTTAGCGAATCCTTCGGTTATAGCGCACCCAATGAGGAGTTGTTTGACAAGCGTATGGCAGTACCATATCATCCATAGCATGGCAGCTCGTCAATTATCTCCTTATGGTGTTTTGAAACAGGGGAGGTCAAAGGTGCGGTTGTAGTGCGCTTCCTTCCGCCCCCTCCCAAGTCTTCGCGTATCTAAATATAAAGCTCAAATGGGGCTTATTTTACCTTTGCTGACAGTGGCGCAACACGAACAAGTTCATTTACTGGCTTTGACATCAATCCACTGACGAATGGTTCCTTGTTCTCTAGAAGCAATTAAATAAAGTATAGAGGTGGATCCGACTCGCGACTCGCTACGTGTGAGTAGCAGTCACTTGACGGCTGACCCACCAACTTTTGTCGCATCAACATTGGTTGTGTATCAGAAAAGTATAATTCTGAACGAAAGTGAACAATCTATAATTCAAGACGAAGCTGCCCAAAATGTAGAAATAAGGGAAAGAGGCTTTCAAAAGAGCCAAATATCCACAAACGCGCGTCCAGGTATTTTTAGAACGTAACCATGTCTAAAGCTTGATACACCCAAAATAATTATCAGGTTCAACTCTTGTTGAGAGGAGAACTAGGAGCAATCGGAACTGCAATTCTGAAGGTTGAATTCTGCTCTTGAAGGGTGCACCACGGAAGGTTTGAAGAGTCGCACATATAAAGTGATCCCAAAACCTCCTTTTCCACCCGATATCGGCCGCAATTCAGCACTTGTGTTTAGTTAAAGCGATACTCTTCACACTCCTGATTAGGAACCGTAGAGCCATGAAACCTCAATAATTGATACCTATGCCTACCAAAGCTGCATTGGCATTAGCGTCATAATTCAACAACGGGGGTTTCGTAAGCTACTCAATTTCTCTCAGATTTATTCATTACTTGCGTTGGTCTGTCTGTTGCTGAAGACTCACGGAAAAAATTAGACTCAAGTGATTGGGCAACCGACTTGACATGCCCTGTATTCATGTTATACACATGAATTCACTCGCTATTATGCCCAAGACCAAGAGCCGCCGCTTCCTTCCATAATTAACGCAGGCGAATTGCCAAAAATGCGAAACAAATCGAATCCAAACCTTTGTCTAATAAGCAAACAGAAAGTAGCAAAAGAAAAGGGGGGGGAAGGTTCGTGCCTACCCCCCGCCCGGGTTAATTAATAGGCCTTACATCCTTACTCGAGGATGTTGGTCTCGATTTCAGGGGCTGTCGGAAGACAAAGGCTCAAGGTCGTCAATCTCAAGACTTTTTATGGGTTGTTGGAAGACGAAGGAATAGGAAGGTTGGCAATGTTGGCGATGATTGGTCGTTTGTCGTGGGCAGTATCTGTCTTATTTGAAAGTGTAAAATAATATTGGGATTGTTGTTGCGGGAAGGACACGTGACCACACTAGTGGACCTGTATATATTCCGAGTGCTTCGCACTCTCCTCTTCTCTCTTCAGACGTTTATTACTACACCACATAAGAGATTACTTTTACGTATTTCATCGGGCCCAGCCATAAGCTCCTGATCTGTGATCTGTCTCTTATGCTACATGGTAGCAATGCTCTAAAATCCAGCAACCCCTCTAAATCGACCCCGCTCACCAAAATCGACCCCGCTCACCAAAATCACCTTCCGCTAAACTACATTGCAACCGATACCTCTCTCCCTCTCTCGTCCTCTCCCTCTCTCGTCCTCTCCCTCTCTCGTCCTCTCCCTCTCTCGTCCTCTCCCTCTCTCGTCCGCTTCCTAATCTTACAATTCGAATACTCGATCGGAATCTAGCCATCAGTACGTACGCCGTCCAGCAATAAGTACAACCGTCTCCTAGATCTCCGGTAGGTTAGTGAGAAAGACAAAGGACACCCCTCTTCCCTCTACGACCTTTCGAGTAACCCCTCTTCGATCTCTCAACACATACACACACTCAACTCACATATACTCTTCGATCTTTCGAGTAAACCCTCTTCGATCTCTCGAGTAACCCCTCTTTGATCTTTCGAGTAAACCCTCTTCGATCTCTCGAGTAACCTCTCTTCGATCTCTCGAGTAACCCCTCTTCGATCTCTCAACACACACACACTCTTCGATCTCTCGACCCCTCTTCGATCTCTTAAGTCCCGAGTCCTCGATCCTCTATCCGAGTCCTTAATCCTCTTTCTAGCCCTGTCTACTTACGCCTCTGCCCCGATGTCGATCTCCGAGACTCGGTTTTATCTTCTCTCCTCTCCTCTCTCGTCAGCATTCCTCACGTTGCTACAGCAACAGCTGTCCCGATGATTTCGCACGTCTACCGACCGTATATCTATATCTTACCGAATTCTTGCTTCTTATATCGATACACCCCTCTAAGACGTAGTACGGGCTAGGAACACACACCAGTGTTACGTACAGTTTAAAGCGCTCTTAAGCATCTTAAAGGAAAGGAAGGGAAGGAACACTATCGTATATAACGCTAGCTAGGGTGTGTAACCCCTAAAGCTAGCTATAACTTAGGGGGAACTTACTTATAGCTAGAAGTCGGGTAATATTATAGCTTAACAGGACGTGGCTATATGGACGCTAGCTAGGGTGTGCGACCTCTAAAGCCAGCTATAACTTAGAGGAAGCTTACTTAAGGACTAGAAGACGAGTTATAGCCTTGTTTATTTCTTTCTTTTCTTTCTTTTACCTTTTTAGGTCTTCGGAGCCGACCTTTCTTTTAGACAGGCATGTTACGGGAAGGACACGTGACCACACTAGTGGACCTATATATATTCCGAGTGCTTCGCACTCTCCTCTTCTCTCTTCAGACGTTTATTACCACACCACATAAGAGATTACTTTCACGTATTTCATCGGGCCCAGCTATAAGCTCCTAATCTGTGATCTATCCCTTATGCTACAATTGTAGGGGTCTAGCTAGATTTACTGATAATTACCGAGTCACTAGTCTATAGTTTTTGTACAAGTATATGAGCTCCATTTACTATTCACTCAACTGAGTTGTTCATGTATTCTGTAAAGAGAACAGAATATTTGGAGAAGATCGTTAGGTGGCAAGATTTTCCAAGGAGTTAAGTTGCTTTCTATCATAAAACTTTCATTTTGACAGTCAGCCTAAGAGAGCTAGCTAACGCAGTGTAACAATAAACCTGTGACTGAGCGACAAAGAGGATTCGTTTGTGATTCGTGAGCTCAATTACTTAGCCAACTCGTGGTTCAGTTGGTAAGAAAATCAACCGAGGGGGATCTGTCACCACTCGACACTTAAATTATCAAAGGAAAAACCAAAGCCACCAAAATTATGACCAAGTATTGGCTTTCCTGTGTTGCTGAAGATGCTAAGTCAGTACTAGAGTGCCCTTTTATTGGGAGTCATCAGTATGCGTAGCTAACAACGTATCGCAGTTCATCCACAAAATACTCGGCGTCAGAAATTTAGGCCCGCTCCTGGAAGGAATTAAACACCAATGTCAATTCTTTCTGGATTGGTCCCGCGATTTCCCAAGTACCCGCAATGGATTTATACAACAGTGGAAAGAAAATGAGACCTTCGAAACCGAGTTCACTGGCGCCACGGAACAGGATTGTCAGAACTGGCTCTTAGCGAACCTTAGCCATTTGTCTATGGAAGAGAATATGATCACGATTGCTGATACACGGACTGCTAGAGAGAACACTGTCTCGGTACAAATGTATATGTCTTGCCCTCCCGGTTGGGAGCCCACGCACTTCGGAGAGTATGGCGTACTTCCACGATTGAAAAAAATGTGGCATCCCTTTAGAATCAATTATAGGATAGTCGATAGGGGTTTGTGTACACTGTGTTACGCGAAGGAAACGAAATGTAAGGAAGAACTCACGAGTGAGGATGGTATTTTTGATGCTGTAGGAGCTGAGCGTATGTGTGCTGGCAAAAAAGGAGAAGGTGTTAAAACATTGGATACCAGCGAAGGAAAGTTTCCGGGACGAGATTGCTTGGGGGAAGTTGAATGGCATATATAACGTGGAAGAAGAGATGGTTTTGGAAGGAGAACCTTTCCAGGAAAAGGTTAAGTTATGAGGCCTGAATGAGGGTTGAGGGCGCGCAGCTCGCCCTAGATGTTTCGAATCACTTGTGCTATTGTGTTACTTTCTTTCGAGCACAGAATCATACTTGAGCACGACTTTATTCCCTTTCTGTTTTCTTTTAGCCCATGATAAGAGATATGACTCCATCCCACCTCCTTGTATCGTATCTTCTGTCCGAGTATGTACAGAATATCCCTAAACTCCAATGATGCCCGTTCTCATTTATCGATTCGAATCCCTTGCTTATACACCCTCATACAAATCCATAACTGGCTTTACAGCATATGGCCAAAACATAACGATGCCAACGACAGGACCGTACCTAAGAGAAAGAAGAAATTAGCATTCGTTTTTGTCTTTGCTGTATCTCACTCTTTAACTTCCAGGAAGGTGTGGAACTTATACATCAAAGCTGTTCCTCCAACTCGCTTCCATTGGTAACCCCAGTCTGAGTTCGCCTTGCCTGATGTTTTCGTGGAAACCATGCTTTCGGTGAACCGAACTTGTGTGGGCTTTGCAAATCGGGGAGCTTTAACTAGGAGACGGGTTCGCGTCAAGCCTAGGAGTTGCGAAGTTGGTGCCATCTTGCTGGTGTTGTTGTTGATTTGGGAAGGACGGATTTCAGAACGAAAGCGGGGTAAGTACTCGTAAAGGAGGGTTGTACAACGACTACTTCGAAAGTATGTGGTATATAATGTCGTACTATTCGATGAACCTGACGAGAGGAGAAATATGCGAGATATTCGAGAGAGACGCAAGTCGTATTTCCAAAGAAGAAAGACGGAAACAATACAGTTCACGAGTTAAAAGGATGTCCGATCTCAAAACGCTTCGTGGTACCTGCTGTGCCCTTTTCTCCCGGTCATACCTTACCGTAAACATCACACCACTAACTTCCTCTCTGCATGAATAGGCGTTCAAATAACCGCTTTCCATTCGTGCCTGAAATCCCCTTCGTTGTTATTGGCGGGGTTTGATGCTTGTGCTGAGGAAAATAAATGTAATGATTGGATGGAATGAGGAGTATGTGTGGGGCTGGCTTATGCACCCCAGACTCGAAGAGGGGCTTCGGGGTCCCGTTCCGGGGTCTGATACGACGCTGGCGTGCGGGGTTTGAACATCGTGATCTCTTTGAAATCTGGATTTGAGAACAGTCTCTGGTTGAGTAGCTGATAACTAAACATTAAAAGAAAGGAAGCAAAAACTTTAGCGAATTTCAGGGGTCAAAAATCATGGAGAACGAGGCAGGTCACGTGACAAAGGCTTGGCAGCCTTGGAAGAAATCCTACTTTTCAAAACACCATCACTCTAACTCGAGTACAAACAAGTCAGGATATATATCTCCCCAGAAGACTCCCACGACTCCTCGCAGGGCTCATCGCGACATCTAAACAAGGTACATCCGGACACGCCGCCTTACACACAATTAACCTTTCGCACGCCATCATCCTTACCACCCCAAGTATAGAAAACCCCCCACCAACTCCAAGTTTCAAGATGCTGAAAAAGGCAAGTCCACAGAATAAACTCGAGAGACTCGGTAAGTCAAGATCCTTTTCTCCGTCTACGGAGACCATCGCTTCCTTCCAAGCACAGCATCTTCCTTTGTCTCACAGCATTTTCCCATTGCGGAGCCTTTCCCCAAACCGCGGGTATTCCCGAGATGAGATCTACACCCTCTTTTTATGCTCAGCTATCAATAGTTTTGCATTTGCGAGACAAAAAGTCCTGATTTGTAGTATTATCATCCTCAATGTTAGAATTGTTGGCGCAGCTGTTTGCTTCCCTGCATGCGGGGATGATCATCTGCAGCCAAGGGGAAAATACAAAGAGGCATGTCTTGCAGAAAGGCCGAAAACAAGCTGGTCAGGTTGGACATGTTGTCATGATGCATGCGATTGATTTTGTATAAATCAAGCTTTGGTTCTCTTTGTGTTGAGTTTTTGGCCATCAGCATCTTGGTTGTTGTCCCATCCCCTCTTTTTTTCTCCTTTTCCTCTTTTTCCTCCCGGTTTCGCCATCTTCGAGTACGTTGAAGCTTCTCCGATTGTCAAAATGGGTGCTTTTAAAACTGTCTTTACTTTTGCCTTGCTTTCGGTAGCTGCGGTTGTTGATGCTAGCCCCTTGTCGAGAAGAGCTATTCCGGAGACGGAATATGATGTTCTCATCGTTGGTGGAGGACCTGCTGGTCTAAGTGCTCTGAGTGGATTGAGCAGAGTTCGACGCAAGTCTCTCCTGATCGATTCCGGTGTATATCGAAATGGCTTCACAAGACACATGCATGATGTCATTGGCAACGATGGTTTGTATCCCCTTCCCCAAATCATGCTTTTCTTCTGCCCCAGAAAAGCTAACCCAATCTTCCAGGAACCGTCCCAGCAGTCTTCCGCGCCAAAGCCCGCGAACAAATCGACAAATACCCAACCGCCGCCTACAAAAACGAAACCGTAGTCTCAATAGCGAAACTAAACGACACCTCATTCCTGACAACCGATTCCACGGGACAAACCTACACCTCCCGAAAAATCATCCTCGCAACCGGTCTGCTGGACGTCCTCCCCGATACCCCAGGACTAAAAGATGCCTGGTCCCGCGGTATCTACTGGTGCCCTTGGTGCGACGGCTACGAACACCGGGACCAATCCTTCGGAATCCTCGGTTCAATAGTCGACGTCGTCGGCTCAGTCCTCGAAACAGAAACCCTAAACAAGGACATTATCGCCTTCACAAACGGCACCTACACCGACGCCAACGTCGCAATTTTGAACAAGAACCGTCCGGGCTGGGAAATCCAACTGCCAAAGTACGGAGTGACTCTTGAGAACCGAACGATTTCCTCGATCGAGCGGGTTCAAGATGGTGCTGTAGTCCACAATGTTACTACCAATGAGGAATTCGATCTTTTCGATGTCGTACTTGAGGATGGGGAGAAAATCCGAAGAGCGGCTTTCATTACAAACTTTCCTTCCGTGCAGCATTCGTACCTTGGTCCACCACTGGGGGTGCAAATCTATGGGGAGAAGATGGATGTTGTTGCTGCGTCAATGAAGACTGCTGCTGCGGGGGTGTTTGCTGTGGGGGATGCTAATTCTGATAACTCGACGAATGTGCCGCATGCGATGTTCACGGGGAAGAAGGCTGCAGTTTATGTTCATGGTAAGTTCCTTTTCTCCCTCTTCTATTTGGACTCTTTGCTGATGTTTTGGTGATAGTTGAGCTTGAGAGGGAGTATGCTGCTACCTTACTCGAGAAGCGTGACGAGGACGACGTTCTTAATATCATGGGTCGTGAAGTTGAGGATTTGTGGGACGCTCTTAATAAGAATTAATCTGAGTTCAAGGCTTTCTTGGACGATGGTGTATTGATTTTATTATGGGAGTTTGGTGTAACACAAAGCGAGGTGAATTAAATAGTTGGATGAAATATGATCATGATTACCTTGCATTTGCTACCGGTGAACATTTGTTGTTTCATAACTCTTGACTTATCACTTTGCGTACGCTCGCCATAGATAGTATAATCGATATTTATATTACTGATCATGCGCAGTGTGCGAACAAAATACTCAACAGCTCAGTTGGAAGCCGTTGCGATACTCGACTTGTTGTGCTCATTCCTCTCCGATATCGGGTAAGTGTTTCCAGGAGGAGGTTGGGAGCATGATATCCTCACCCTGTTTTCCTCCAACTCTTGTTGGGTAAGCAACACACCATCGAGTAAGCCGTTCCTCCTTCGAGTGAGCCATCAGTAACCCAATAAGCTGCTAGAATAAATGTATCAGCCACTCCTATATTCCCACAACGCCCAGGTACTCGACCAGTAGAATAGGGGGCATTCTACATTTTTCTCACGCTGAAGTTTATATGCCAAAGTTCCTCTACTCGATTCAATTCTTCGACCAAATTAAGACAATGATAGAAATCGACTACAATACGGACGATTACCACTTGCCTTGGAAGATGTTTTATTTTATATATTAAATTTATTTAACCAACGCAAGACAATTAGAATGATTGAGGGAAGTCACGACAAAAGGCTTGCTTGAAAATTCCTCAGAACGTGTAAGTTAGATATTTCCACCTCAGTTCTACCCTAGAAAACAAACCTCCGCTTTTGCTCCACCTCGAAGTACTGTACAAACTGATGATGGCTTTCAAGGTGACAAGGTGGCCGAGGAAGAATAGTGAGGTTACGGAACGGGACACGATAACAGCAAGACCCGTTTAGAAGGGGTTTCCGTGAATCACAACCGAGAAGGCGAGAGGTTTCATTGAAGCCGTAGCATGGTAGTGACCCCGAGTATCATAAACGTTCCAAAAAATGATCACCCCGAGATACAGCCCGCGGCGCACACAATCATTATCCACATTAGCCTCGAAGCTGAAATATGAAAAGACAAGAAAGGAAAAGTATATTCAAAGGAGTTCTAAAACCCAAATCTCCCGGCTCACAATCCATTTCTTGTCACCACCCCCACACATCATTAGCATCACCAAGCAATTTGAATCCACACAAAGCCCTTTCCCTTTCCCTCTCACTTCGGCAACAGATGAACAGGCGGAACCTTGATGTAAGTATCCGGTCGATTAGCCTCCAAAGTTAACCTCATAGTCTGATACCGCGCCTCAATCTCCCTCACCAACCTCCAAATATCCAAGCCCTCAATCCCATCCCCATGCCCCTGCATCCGGAAATCAATCTCCCTCTCCTTCTCCTCGATATACTCTCTCAACTCGCGCCATCCGTTCCAATCCTGTCTCAATCGATTTGGCAGGCCTTTGCTTTTCATGACTGCTAACAAGCTTGCAAGAGCGGTATTTGCAGCGCCGAAAACGGTGACGATGATGTTTGAGGAGTTGCCGGCGCCTAGGGCAGTGACGGCGGCTCCGATGATGATTTGGAGGAACATGCAGCCTGTCAAAAGCCCGTCGCAGAAGGTGTAGATGTAGCGGGTGTTGCGTTCGTTGGTTAGGACGTGGTTGTAGATTCCTTTGTTGGCATTTGTGATTTTGGGCTGGGGAGGGGGAGTGGGATCGGGTTTCTTCTTCTTGCCGAGGAGATTCCGTTTTGGTTTTTGGTTGACGGGTTTTGGGGGTGGAATTCCTAATGCTGTGTCTATAGGTTGTTGGAGTCAGTATACTTCTTTGGGGAGAGTGGACGAGTAGGAGGGGCGGCCTCTAAACCCGCATAGAAATTTACTTACGAAAGGTCTTGAGAGGATCATCGGTGTCTGTCTCGGGGATTTGAGTGAGTTGTGAGTCTTCAGGTGCGTTGTGGACTTCGATGGTTATGTGATCACCGGACTTCTCATCGCCATGATCGAAATTGGGGGAGAAACTTGATGATGATTGAACGGATGGACGAGGCATTGCACCAGTTCCTCGTAGACTTGGTGTTCGTACTGGGCTTGGTACTGTGATTGAATTTGAGGGAGGTGGCAGGCCAGACAGTCCAACCTTCAACTGCTTCCCTCCAACGGTTGACATTCTGGAGTGTGGTTTTTATGTTTTTAGGGGACGTAGACAATAGACACAACGAAGAGGATGAAGCTAAAATTCAAATTGAAACGGAGAGCAAAAAGCAAAAGCAAGCGAACCAAAGTTCTGAAATTAAATATTGTCGTGTTGACAGTTCAGCGCAATACTCGACGCCACGCTGGGCCGAAAAGAGCAGGAGAGCGACAGGTTTCACCTGCACTCTGCTCTGCAGAGAAGTATTGACAACTCAACCCAGTCACAACTTCGCAACGCGCCTTCCCAACGAACAGTGGATCGCTCATTCCGTTTCCAGGTCACCCAAGAACGGCTGAAAGGTATCATTTTCAAAATATAAGAACCTGATGAAATCGGAAAGATCTTCAAGGTCTAACTTGACAGGCCGGACGGCGGACACCCTGTCTCTCCATCTCTCCATTTCTCACCACTTGGTGTAGAGAGGTGCAGCTCCGTATGAGCCAACAATAAAGAATACTCCGAGGTTCTACGGAACAGAGGTTGATGGGTGAAGTTTGTTGCGTGTGAGGGAAGCACGGAAGCACGGAAGCAGGGCACCCGGGAGAACTACGTGTAGCCGGCGAAATCCACATGCTCCACTCCCGTCCCTCATTGGCTTCCACGTGAGCTCGCGACTGGCCCGCGGACGTGCCTCTTTCGCGATGGATTCAAGGCGCGATGTTTTCCTAACATCTTTCGACCTCGCACTATCTCCACCCAGCTACCAGCAAGATTCATTCCCGACAGGACCGCCATCTCACATTCAATTGAATTCAATCGGCCTTCTTACAATTATCCCACCTCGATAGACAGCCGCTCGGAGAAACTGCCCATTGAGCTGAACCAACAGGATTCCGACATTTAAACTAGGCCAAGTAACCTCGACCCATTCCATTACCGACCTTCAATCTACTGCATTCTAATGAATGCCTAGGAAATATATACGACGGGCATTTGCGAACCTATCACCTCGCGAATACCACCTCCCGCCTCAATCGAAGTTGTACGCGCAACTTACCCCGCAACACTTCGAACGCGATAACTCCACATCTCTTCTATCAGAATAGACCGCCCCAATAATTGGGAATGGCTAGAACGCAAGGAAAACGTCGACATCAGGGCGCACAGAGGGAAACCAGATCCAAAAAGTCGAAAACGGCTATCGCTACAACTCAACCCCCACAACCGACAGGCCCAGCATTATTATCACTACCTCGAGAAATACGGCAGATGATCTGGGATTTATTGATCGAAAGGCGCGTTATATCTCTCGCCTATGACAGAGTCCTCAATGGACCAGTCCAAGTATTCTTCGCCAAAAAACTACCCTGCTTCGTCCTCCCCCCACCACAAACCCTCTCCATCTGCGCAGATTCTCGCGACTACGCAAAATCAAAGGGCTATCGACCCTGGACTTTACGAAACTCCCTTGGGAAAACACTGCGGTTGATGTTCAGCCCTGATTTGGATATCATATCATTTGTGCATACAGCCTCTCTCGGCTTCCACCCAGATTTTCTCCTTGCGGCTTTCCCGGATGTCATCCTGTATGTCAAGCAAATCGCGGTACCGTCGAATTTCTGGAGGAAACCGTACCCGTATTGGAACGAGAAGAATGATCCGTTGAATACCAAGTCCATGCAGCTGTGGGACGTATTCAAGAGCTTGACGGATGTGTGGGTGGTGTTTGAGCCGGATTATGAGAGTGATCATTCGATTGTACGGAATACGAAAGGGTGGTATGTGCCGCGCGATATACAGGACGGCTTTGGGAAAGAAAAGACCAAGGAGATCTGGCGTGACCCCTTTGAACATCTTCCCGTTCCTCAGGTACGGGTTGTCTTGGACGAAAGTGATATTATTGAGGGCACAGAATGTTGTCTAGTCTTACGCTCTATCCAGGGATACGAGACGACAAAGTCTCTGTGTCAATTCGTGAAGGAACGAAGGGGTAGCGATGAGTGGTAGGTTTTGATTAGGATCCGCTTTGGAAGTTATTGTATCGGCATACCTCGGGCTGAATGTCCTCGTATTACTACTTTTTTATTCTTTTTTGAGTTCATCTTTGTTCACGCAATTCTGTAGAAATAAAGATTCCCCCTCTTGCAAAATTCCTTCATATTTTTGTGAGGTGCCCTGTCATCACTCTCCGGCACCCTTCCATCTTAGTATGCGACAATTCTCGTCCAATTGTAAATAGAACCCAACTTTCTTATTCTTCTAACCATTCTTGAACAATAATCTTCATTATTCCAGACGAGTCCAACGATTCAATACAAAGTAGATTCTAGACCAGGAAAGAGCAATACCCACTTCTCTTAGCCTTGATCTTCTCCATTTCCAGCAATTTCTCTCCAGTCTTCACGCTCCCCTCGTCCTTTTTTGGGTACATTTATTTGATTCATGTTTTTTTAATAGCTAAGGCATATAGGTAGGTAGTAAAGCTCCTCTATAGCATCTTTCGCTGGAGGCTTGTACCAGGTATATAGCTGTACTTCTTTCGAGAAGTTATTATAGCTTCTTGATAGAATAACTCTTTGAATTTATTAGTTCAGGTGAGATTTCTTTGAAGACTCTATGTTATTATATATTATCTTTTCTGAAAATTAAAAAGGGTTATTAGTTTGTTTGTTTTATTTATACCCGGTTCCAACACTATTCAGGCTATGTCAGTGGTCGCTAGTTACTCTATATCTTGCTTACTTTACTAGAACGGGACTTTCAAGTCTACGTGTTTTCAGTGTTTTGGGTTTCCCCGCCTAATCTGTTATCCTATCCTGCCTTAACGATCCTTCTCCTTCCTGCCTCTATTTTAAGGCTATCCCGCCTAATCCTATCCTAATATATCACTTCTCCTAGCTACTCCGATCCTATTCCGAAATTTGTTCCGCCTATCCTTTCCTATCCGAGGTATCGGGGTAGCCTTTCCTAGCCTACAGAGGAGGCTAGGCAGGGTATATGCTAGCCTTAAATATATTATTTGTAATATTACTTCGTCTTAGGCGTAATAGTCTATAACAGGGCCTTCTTAATAAACCCTGCTTTACTAGGTCCCGCTATAGACTATTACGCCTAGGACGAAGTAGTCTCTAATCGGTATCTACTATCCTCCCCTCTAAATAAAATATAAGCGCATAGCCGCTATGCTATACTAAATGTCTATATACTCTATATTTTATTTAGAGAGAGGGATAGTAAAAACAGGGGTTTTACTATAGTAAATCAAGTACCTAGTAGAGCACTTATTTAGTACTATTTAAAAGGACTTAGAAGGTAAGTAGTAGGATAAAGAGAATTAGGTTATTACTAATCTACTAGGATAATACGTAATTTAGGTATAATATCTCGTCTTTTAGTAGCTTTAATAATATTATTGTTTTTAATACTTCTTAAATTAGTTTATAATATTAGTACTTTTTATTACTTTTTACTTGTTTTAATGCTTTTTACTTATATACTTCCTATTCTATCCTATCCTCTCTAGCACCTCTCTTTACCTAGCCCCCTCTTTTAGTCTTTCTTACCTCTTCTATCTAAATTTAGTATCTCTCCTACCTAATTCAGCCTAGCCTATAAGTGAAATTAGCCTATCCTCTCCTTTCCTAATAGAGAGAGGTAGCCTATCCTCTCCAGAGTACTAGGCTGACTAAGGCGGGGAAAGCTAAAACACTACGTGTTTTTTTAGCTCTCTATTATAACGGCACGAAATATACATAACTATAGTAGAGGCATATAGGAGTGCGTATAGTAGAATAACGTATGTAGATACTAGGTACTAATACGAAAGTAAATAATAACTATCCCTCTTCTATACTAAACATAAACATCTATATATAAGAGGTTTTAGATAATATAAAAAGGGGTACGAAACTGAACAACGACATACGTCGGCTAATATAAAAGCCCGAACCCTATAAAGTATGTCTAAAAGTCTAGATAGACGTAACCTTTCTAAATTAGATAATATAAAATAATAACTACTAAAAGCTAATATATATAGTATATACTATGTAATATTGGCTATATAGGACAGTATACTATTATATCCCTCTCTCTTAAAAAAGACTTATCCTAAGTCTTCTCTCTCTTATTATTTAAGACTAAATTAGAATAGTATAAGTATTATAATATTTATTATATTTAATCTTGTTATAAGTGAGAAAGTTAAAGTCTAAATCGTAGCTAACCTAGTTTATAGATGCTTTGTTTATTATTAAAATTTATTATAAGTAAGATATTAAGATAGGTTCTAAATCGTAACTAACTTTGTAGATACTTATAAAAGAGACTTTGTTTCTAATCCTTTAATATTAAAATATAAGTATTCGTGTTTGCTAAAAGAGTATAGTCTAATCCTATCTAGTAGGTTAGAAAAAGTTTAAAGTTTAAAAATTTAAAAGTTTAAAAGTTTAGAGTAAAATTAGAAAAAAAATTTAAAAGTTAAATTTGAAAGTTTAAAGTAGAGTTAGAAGTCGTTTAGTTAAAAGGTAGTAATAACTTAGTTAAGAGCTTACTTTAAGAGTATACTAATTTACATCTGATTTAAATTTAAATAAAAAGAACTTCTAGCTCTACTAGAAGTAAAAGAAAGTAGAAAAGAAAAAGTTTAGAATAAAGTTAGAAGCGAATTTAGAGTAGAGTCAGAGGTCGTTTAGTTAAGAGGTAGTAATAACTTAGTTAAGAGCTTATTTTAAAAGTGTACTAATTCGTATTTAATTTAAAGAATTTAAAAACATAAAGTTAAAAACGAAAAGTCGATAATGTCATAGATAGTAATAACTTAGCTAAAAGGTTACTATCCTTTTAAGAGCGTACTAATTAGTATCTGATTTGAATTCGAAAAAAAAAAGTATAAGTTTGTCTAAACTAAGGTTAGCAGGGACTTAGAGTAAAGTTGGAAATGTCGTAGGTAGTAATAACTTAGCTAAGAGGTTACTATTCTTTTAAGAGTGTACTAATTTGTATCTAAGTCGAATTTAGATAAAAAAGAACTTCTAGCTTAGCTAGAAGTAAAAGAAAGTAATAAAAGTAAGAAAGAATATAAAGATAGTAAGACTCTAATAAGAGTTAGAGAGGTTTTAGCTAGTTTAAAGGTAAAGTTATTATTAAAGTTTATTGAATTATCTAAGTAAATAAGGATAATAAAAGGGGTAGTTTTAGCTAGTTAAAATAAAAGAGTTATTACTAAAGTTATTAAAGTTAAAAATGTTATCTAAGTATTTAAGGATAATATAAGAGGTGGTTTAGCTAGTTAAAAGAGTTTATTACTAAATTTAAAAGAGTTTTGCTATCTAATGTTTAGGATAATAAAAGGAGTAGGTTCGGCTAGTTAAATGAACTTAATACTAAAGTTATTAAAGTTGAAATTGTTATCTAACGTTTAGAATAATAATAGGTAGGGTTTCGGCTAGTTAAAAGCGAAGTTATAGCTAAGTTATTAAAGTTGAAATTGTTATCTAAGTAACTAGGGATAATAAAAGGGGTGGTTTTAGCTAGTTAAAAGAGTTGTTGCTGAATGTTAAAAACGCTGTCCGAAGTTTAAGATAACAAAAAAAGGGGTATAGTCTAATCTATCTAGTAGGTTAGAGAAAAAGAATTTAAAACTTAAAGGTGAATTTAGAGTAGAGTTAGAAGCAAATATTAAGAGGTAACGTTATATATAATAGTAATATCTTAGCTAAGAGTTTACTTCGAGAGTATACCGATTTATATCTAATTCGAATTTAAATAAAACTTCTAGGTCTAGCTAGAAGTAAAAGAAAGTAAGAAAGAGAGAAAGACTCCTTACTAGAGTTAGTAGGGTTTTAGCTAGTTAAAGGATTTTATTACTAAAGTTGTTAGAGTTTTACTATCTAAAGTTTAAGATAATAAAAAGGGGTATAGTTTTAAATACAATATTTATTAGTACTATTATAGAAACTATATTACTTAGGCTCATAGGCTACCTTATTCCCTTTAAGATACTTAAGGACTTATTTATCTTCTAATTTCAAAGAAAGAGTTATTATTAGATTATAGAGAGTTTAGAGCTAAATTAGATAAGGAGGGGTATTCTAAACCGTAGTACTAATATCTCGTAACTTAGCGTTTTAGTATATCTCCTTATCTATAGCTAAAAGATTAGATACTATTTTAGTAGTTATAATTCTAGCGTCTCTTAAGAGTAGTAAGCGCGTTTTAAGGCTAAGGTATAATCTTATCCTATATATAGAAGAACCTATCTAACTCTAGTATTTCTCTAAGTATAGTTATACTTAAGAAGTAACCTTTTAAAGTCGGTAAAAGTTTCTTTAGTATAATCTTCTTCTTAATTCTACTTCTATCTCTTTTATAACCTTTATACTAGTAGCTAGGACTTAGTTTATAACCATAGTCTTTTAAATGTTCACTAGTAGAGGTATTTTTAAAAGAAAAGTTTAGAGTAGGATAATATTTAGTTAGGATTAATAAAGGTAGCGATAACTTAGCTAAGAGCTCGCTTCTATGTTTCGTCCTAATAGAAAGTATATTTTAACTAATTTATATCTAATTCGAGGGAAGTAGTAGAAAGGTATTAAGAGTAGCTACCTGTGGCGAAAGAGGTCTAAATTTAGGCTTTAAAAAGCAAAGAAGGGTTTAAATAAGGGTCGGATTAGTAAGAGTTCAGAGGTAGAGTGTTTATTAACTTTATAGTTTACTTATAATTATATCTATCTTATCTAACTAATTATTTTATCCTTTATTTTTATACTACTATCTTATTAATATATTATCTATATTTAAGAAGTCTTACTTATTATTTTGTCGAGATCTTCTAAGTCTTAGTATATAGTTATAGATTAGAGAGGGTTTAGAGAGTCTTTTAAAAAGGGGAGTAGCCCTAGAAGGGGTTATTACTTAACGCCTTTTAGTAGAACTAGGTTTAATATTTCGAAGCTATTAATAAAGAGTATATTAAAAGGCATTAGAGGTAGCTGCCCGTGGCTGAAAAGGGTAATTAGGGCTTTAAAGTAGGAGAGGGTTTAATTAAAGGTTTGAAAGAGGATTAGATTAGAGAGGGTTTAGAGTAGTAATTTATTAACTTTAAATATTGCTTATCTATCTTTCTAGCTTAGCTAGCTAATTCCTTGTTTCTTAATTTTCTACTTCTAAAGCTTATATAACCGACTATATCTAGTCTATATTTAAGAAGTCTTACTAGTCTCTTCGACTATTATTGTTTTTTTAGGATCTTCTAGATCTTAGTATACAAGTACTATTTAAATAGCTTTTAGGAAGAGGGGTAGCCCTAGAAGGTTATTTAACGCCTTATAGTAGAACTGGTTTTAATATCTTCGTCGATTTAGAGAGGGGGGGAGAGGTAAGGTTAGATTTAGAAGCCTTCTAGATAACTATTATAAGTCGACTTATTTACTAAATCTAGGGTTATTAAGACTCTTAGGAACACTTAGTGTATTCTAATCCTTTAACGTATACTAAAACACGATTTATACTAGCTATTTATATAGATAATAAACCCTATTATTACTAGCTATCTAGGTAGTCTCTAATTACCTAGCTATATAAGAATGTCGTTGTGATGTTCTAAATCGAGGGTGAATCGACTTCTAAATAAAGAGTAGCGATAAGCTTAAAAAGAGATATTATTAAGGCCGTTATTGGCGAAGAATAGTTATTGTTTTTATATAACGACATGAAATACACACAACTATAGTAGAGGCATGTAAGAGTGCGTATAGTAGAATGACGTATGTAGATGCTAGGCACTAATACAGAAGTAAACAATAACTGTCCCTCTTCTATACTAAACATGAACGTCTATATATAAGAGGTTTCAGACAATATAAAAAGAGGTACGAAACCGAACAACGACATACGTCGGCTAATATAAAAGCCCGAACCCTACGAAGTATGTCTAAAAGTCTAGACAGACGTAACCTTCTTAAATTAGATAATACAAAACAATAACTACCGAAAGCTAATATATACGGCATATACCACGTAATATCGGCTATACAGGACGGTATACCGTCACATCTATATTAAGAAGTGTTATAGTTCGAAGAGTTAGAATTGAATTAAGTTGCTTATAGTAGACTTTATAGTAAATATAAGTTCGAATTTATAGTTGTCTTAGTAAATAGTATTTCTAGTCTACTTTTTCCTGAAGTAGAAGTATTAAAACGTGCTTAATAAAAAATCGAGTTATTTCTCTTATTATTATTATTATATAAGAATAAAAGCTCTAAAATATATTAGTATACTAATAGAGTAATAAATTCTCCTTATTTCCTAGTAGAGAGATCTACTTTTTATTAGTTCTAATAGTATTACTCGTTCGAGAAGTATAAGTATCTTATAATTCTAGAAGAGAGTAAAGGTTGCTTTTATTACTAACGTAGAGCACTTCTTAGTACTTTCTTAGCAGCTATAACGTTTACTCTCTATAATAATATTTAAGATTAATACTTTTGATAATTAAATCTTTTAAAGAATAAGAGAAATGTATTATTTTATAATAAACATCGTTGTTATAATTAAAGAGATAGACGTAGTTGTTTTAAGTGTTTATTAGAGACTACAGAGCTGGGAATACTAGTTACTAATATGACTATAAGGTAGTGTACATAGCTTATTAACCGTAGTATTATGTTGGCGACCGTGCTATTTCTTAAGAATAAGTTATGCTTGTTCTTGACCCAAATAATCGTACCCCTTTTTTCCCTTCCAACTTGGGCTTGGTCACAAATAGATCGCTTGTTAGGTGAATAATGCGTATCCCGGTTTCTTCAGACATGTGGTATCTTGGTAATGTTGAAATATAAAATATTTACGATACAAGGGTATAGTGATTATCAACCATCAACCCTCCAATGCCCCTCACCTCAAACCTCCCACGAGTCCATTCCCAATCTCCCACACAGACTTCATCTAAGGAGCAGTGGCGGTGACGGTGGTAGTAGTAACACCAACACACTTAGCACCAGTAGGATCAACAGTCAACTGAGCCGCTCCATCATGACCACTCTGGCAAGCCTTTCCAGCTGTCAACTGGCCCCCAACAAGACTAACCAACGTAACCCCCGCTGGTGCAGCACAATCCTCAGCTTTGAAGGTGGTGCCGTTGAATCCAATACAAGCTTGAACACCAACGAGATCAGGGCGGAAATCGGCGGTGAAAGAACGTTGGACGAGGAGAACGTCGGCTCCGGCTGCGTTGGTGCTAGGTGTTACCTGGCGATCGGCGGCGGTGTTTACACATGCTGCGTCTACCATTTCACCTGGGTTTTAATGTTAGTTTTGCGATGATTGAGGGGGTGGGGAAGGAGATTTACCATTGTTACGGAGGGTAAGACATTCGTTTCCGGCGAGTCCACCGACTTCCTTCATGACGATTGTCGATGCTCCTCTAGTGACTGTTCCAGCAACGGCTGCTGTGCCGGCTGTGGCTCCAGCTGCACCGGTGACAGCGGCGGCATTCCCCTTAGCAGCTCCTTTCTTTCCATTTGCGCGTTGTGGTGCAGCGGAAACGGAGGCGTAGGTTGCGAACGAGGCGAAGAGGATAGCTGTGAACTTCATATTTGCGATTTTGAGATGCTTGTGAAGTAAGATATTGTAGAAATATAAATTATATATGCGGAATGAGCAGGCAAAAGAATGTGATAGAAGTGAATAAGTTAAGGACCTGCCAGGGAAAAGAATGAAGAGTATTTTTTTTTGGATGATGAGAAAGAGGACTAAGGAAGGGAATGGACTCTTATGTATGGAAGGGAGATCGTAGAAACGGACATGAGATGTTGGGAGTCAACGTGCGCCCGCGGTTCGGGAGAGGGAAGATCTGGCGAACGACAAGGGAGACTTTGAGATCAAACGAGTTTGAGGTTGGCGATCATGTCGGGTGAAACGGGTTGGTTTAATTTCTCCGCGTTACTCGTATTTGGGATCGGATGAACGAGTCTGTGAAGGGGGATGAGTGAGGAAAAGATGGAAGGACATAATTAATCTCTACTTTCATCACTTGATGGTGTTTGACTACATGAAAAGGAAGAATAAAGGAATTGTGGTGAAGTCAAAGTTAAAGGTTGTGTCTTCGTAAATGCGGGGCAGTTCGATCTGAACTCAGGGGTCGCGAAGTTAAACCGGGCCAAGTGAAAGCAAGCGCCAAACATGACCTGCCCCTGAAAATAAAAATGGAGAAACAAAATAATCCGATCTTTGCATTGGCCAATTAAATAAACTACCGCTAGTAAAGCTGCCTCAAAATTCTCGTCTCAACATTTCAAACATGTCACTTCCTTGAATATGAGAGCCCGCCCCTTGCAGCGGTTGGCAAATCTCAAGCTTCATGCATTCTGACTTTCACATCAGCGGCGGCAACAGTAACCCCAAGATTATAACGTGGTTCGAAGACGGGGTCCATATTTTCCAGCTTGTCGAATTTTTGCAGAAGGCGGACGATGACATAGCTTGCCTCAGTAATGGCATATTGCTGACCCAAACAAATTCGAGGACCACCGTTAAACTAAATCGTCAACATTGGTCTTCATCTAGGAGAAAAGATGGGTATTCAAATTTACTCACCGGCAAGAAATCCCATCCCATTTTTCTTCCTTCCCACCTCTCAGGCTTGAATTCAGCAGCATCCTGACCCCAGAGATCTTTTCTTCGATGCATCACATGGACCGAGTAACTGACTTGCCCCCCTTTTGGGATGAATATTTTACTCTTGCCATCTGGCCCACCTCCGGTAGGCAAAGTTGTATCTTTGTTTGTCTCTCTATTATTCCATGGAACAGCGGGGAAGA
The DNA here is from genome assembly GCA_001414345.1 of Hymenoscyphus infarciens. Taxonomy (NCBI): domain Eukaryota; kingdom Fungi; phylum Ascomycota; class Leotiomycetes; order Helotiales; family Helotiaceae; genus Hymenoscyphus; species Hymenoscyphus infarciens. The sequence goes on along the minus strand of LLCB01000068.1, from coordinate 123,707 downwards.
GCCTGAGAGCTTCGTTCAAGGTGTGTTGAAGATAAGCACAGCTTTTCAATTTGTGAAATGAGATATTCCTACTAGGAGCGTCCGAGTAAGTTCCGAATTCGTGTAGAATGATGTTACGAAGTTTCTGGTAGATTTCTGGGTTGCGAGCGAGTTGATGGAATGTCCAACCTAGGGTTGAAGCCGTAGTGTCTCGTCCCGCAAGGAGGATGTTGAGAATCTGGGAGCGTAGTTCGAGTGGGTCTTGGGTTTCTTGAGTGAGTGCATCGAGGAAGACGTAACGATCTTTCTTCTCAGTTGTCCCTCCAAGTCTCTTCTCCCTCTTAATTTTGTCGAGATGCTTCCCGATAATAGCATCGATGAATTGATGGCATGTAGCGACCGCTGCCTTGTACCCTTTCGGATTAAACCACTGCAATATATTAGCACGCGTTTTCCTCCAACCTCTAAGAAAAGACGCCCGAAAAGGGGAACAAAGGGAAAGGTTGCATACTGTGGCGGCCGGACCGTAGGAATATTTCTCGGAAAGTCCACTCGTGCAGGCATCGAAACATTTAGCAAAGTCAGCGACTCCCTGCTTCGCGTTGGGATCAAGTCCGAGTAGTTGGCTATACGTTGACTCGCCTAGCAAAAATTGGGAAGCTGCATCGAGGGTCAAGTTGAAAAAGATTGGTTGCAAATCCACCTCAGAAGTCCATCCATCAGCCGACGAAGAGGGTAGCACGCGAAGCAGGTTCTGAACATGTTCCTCCTCTAATGCGAGGTTGCTAACTTGCTCTCTTACAAACTGCGGTCTCAACATAGCACGAGAATGTTGCCACTTGCTTCCATCCTGAGTAAAGATGCCTGATCCAAGGAAAGGATTCATGACATCCGCTCGTCTTTCTCCAAGATCGTAGTCTTCGAATTGGGTGGCCAAAATGGCTTGAATGTTGATTGGTTCCACCGTAAGGGTATCGACTTTGCCGAATATGGTTGTTGAAAAAGTATGGCGGCCACCGATCTCTTTGAAAAAGTCCTCAATCACAGTGAGGAAGGTTCCAGACTTGAAGGCATCGATGGAGACTAGAAGATGGTCGATTCCAAAGGGGTATTTGTTGGGTCGCATGTATTGTGGTTTGCAACCGAGGGCTTTTCCTTTCCGCGCCTCCTGGAGAGTGGTGTACTTTGATTTGACAACGTGGTACAAGATGAATGAGATAAGAGCCCCGAGGACGCTCTTGAAGTTGATAAGAGAATACATTTTTTGTACTTGTCGATATCAAGCAAAAGTAGAGTCGGATGATTGAGGATGCAGAAGGAAAGAAGACTAATGGTTCGATGACGTCTGAATTAGGAATGCAGATCGTGAGCAGTATCAGGTCGAGACTCGAGACAGATGCGACGACCGGACCAGAGGTAGATGAATAATTGGAGAGCAGGTGATATACGTATGGATTTGAAATTTAATGGAACTAATATCAACTTCAAGAATCCTCTCCTAATGTATTTCAGTCGTGGTTGACAATCGACCCACACACCCACTAGCGTGTGATCAAGCGCCAAGCCGAACAAAGCGGGAGGTAGCGGCACAGCTCAGGCAACACTAAATTGGAGTAGGAAAATTACGAAGAATGAGAGGTTGGGAAGGTGGTAAAGTGAAGAACGTACGTGGTCGTTCGCTGCGTCGTGTTCGCTTTCGCTTTCGCTTATTTTAAAACAACCTCGAACCTCGGATGTCAAAATATCACGGGAACGCGTGTTCTTTTCGCGGTCGCCATGTTAACCCGTCGCGTTGGCATAGAGATGATTTTGAAAATGAAACCAAAAATTTCCATATTGTAAGGCTATCACGTCACGTCAGAATAAATACCACCAAACATACATTTCTGTCATCCTACTCCTTCCCTCCTAGGGGAAGTTCACCATGGGTTCCTCCAACAAATTATATATCCGCATAAACGGCATAGGGTTGTTACATGGGGCCATCCCATTCCAAGGAAGGGCTGTTTCTCTGTATTGCATTGAAGGTCAAGCCATCTCCCTTAGGCTTCGAGACTCTGGAGGATCTGGTTTCTGACGGCCTCTTCGAGATACCGGCGCGTCTTGACGCCCCTCTTCCAGATGGCAATACTCTTACTATTCATATGGAACAGCAAGAAAACGCTAAAGTTGCAGCGAAGTTACTTGGTCCTACCTATAACCTTATGGTGGCCGAGATGTCGGAGTTGAAGCGTTCAAGCCTTCATTGCAAGGGCTGTGGAGGGCGAGGGTTCCTCTCTCAAGCAATGCAGCAAGTGTTGGGACGTCAAGTACTGTTCCTATGAATGCCAAAAGAAGGATTGGAAAACCCACAAAAGGAGTTGCGGTATGCTTAATTGTGGTCTTGAAAGCTCCCAGAAGAGTTTATCCCTTGAAGAATCATTTCTTACTGCCGACGAAGCAAAGGCTGCAGCGATATCTATTGTCGTGAATATGTTGAGGGAAAATCAAGGAGCTAAGAAGATAGAGCATGATAGGTTTGACGGAAATATAGCTATCCAAGTAACAACCGAAGACCAGAAGTGGCCGGTTGAAGTGCGATTTGAACCTGGAACTTCCGGTTCATAACTCCCTGAAAATCTGTTGTCTCGAAATTGATTTTAGCTGCGAAGCATTGGCTGTTGTTTGTTCTGCTAGAGCAAAATAAGACGGGGGGGAGGCTTCAATATATCTTTTAGCTCCTCTACTTTGCTGTTTGTATCTATTCATGGTTCTGCTAGCTTTTGAACTGTCTACTAGCATAATAGAATTAACTGAACTTTCATAGAATCTTTACAAGGTTCACGAAGAAAAGTGGCCACCTCTCAACACCCAACGCCAAAAGTCCAAAAGTCCAAACACCAGTTCCTAAACATATTAAGCAGCTTGAGCAGCCTTTATTTTTATCAGTCAAAAATGCGACCGCTTCCGGAACCCGTTTGGCATAATCCAAATGAGGTGGCAAACCCAGAAGCAGACCGGAGCAAACCGCATCCCCATCATTACAAAGGATGAGCAACTTCTCGGGTGGGAAATTAGGTACTTGACCACCAACGTGTTTCTTCTGAGTGTCCCCGTAGGTGATGACGCCCATAATTTTGTCTTTCACTGACTGATCTAAATTTTCGATTGCGCGGTGAGATACTGCTGCTCCTTGACTAGCGAGGGTGTTAAGGTAGTCGAAAGAAAAATTGGACAACAAAAGAAGAAAGATGAAATACCTGTAACCACCAGCCACAATAATTAAAGTCGGACATTGACTCGCGGCACTCTCAAGCAACTCCTTCATTTTCGCTGTCCCCGCGGGATCCGCGCACCCCGGCAGAGCGTTGGCGAGAAATCTAGCGTCGTATTCCACGCCTTCGATTGCGACCGCGGCCCCAAATGCGTCTTTTAAACCATTGGCTGTTGGTGGACCGACGGGTTTTCCCTGGGTTGTGTAAGCTTTTACGACGATGGTTGATAAGAGACGGGTGGGTGTCGAGGAGTGAGGGGTTTTACCATGTTATCATTTTCTATTGAACCTCTAGCGAAGAAGAATAGTATGTCTTTGCAGCCACCTTGCGCTTTAACGCTTTGACGCTCTAACAAAGGCGCCGCAAGAGAGGGATTCGTAAGACAAGCGAGAAGGCAAGAAATGGTAGTCTTCATGTCGAATGAATGTTGGAATTATTAACGAACGTGATAGTAAAAAGAGTGGGATTACTATAGGAAAGGATGAAGAGTGAGTGTATGCAGTGGCGGAACGTTAAATGAGTATGTAGCAGTGATATATATTGTCAAAACAGGGCAGAAAGGGAGACCGGGGGTACCGTAGTCTAATCATCTCCATGTCCCACGCTTCGAGCAATAGTTTTGGTTTCTCTGTCAACATCAGGATCCCATCCATAAGACTGCCAAGATGCTCTGCATATCGGCTACCTGCAACACATCTTTACTATTTTCGGAGATAATTTGCTCCACTTGCGACTCGAAACCTCTCTTTTTTGAAGGCATCTTTAGACGATCATTCTTCTGGAACTTCCCAATTAGGACTGTCCTAGTTTTTAGTACACGGAAACCCGTCAGCATAGTAGATGACAAGTCTCTTTGACGGCAGTTTAGATGGCGTGCTTATACTAGAGACGAATCCTGCCCTAGACGCATTAAAAACACATGACAGGTGCTCGGTGGAAGATGAAAAGGGTACTACTTCGTCCTAGGCCTTTTAAATGTTATTCAAATAGGGCAATTGCCACATTTCGGATGCTTTATGCTACCGAAACCCCCTGCAAATTCTATAAAGTGACGCCCTTGTTTAATGTGTAAAAGGCCTGAGACGAAGTAAAAGAAGAAAAGTAGACCACTTTTGTTTTTCCAAAATCAGGGAGAAAAAGTTAAACTAAGTGGCCATAGTGTCTAAGATAATATTCTCAACCTCGCTCCTTCTAGAATTAGACGTTCACTTCCAAAAAGTGCACCTAAAATCGGATGCTTTCAGCTAAGAAAAAGCACTTTAGAGGCGACGTTGAGCATACTCAGGACTTCAATAAGGTTAACTCTCCTCACTTTCACAACAGTTGGGCTTCAAAAAGTACCCACCTTTGCCCACTTTAAGTACACTTTCAAGCAAATCTAGCGCCTGAACGAGATACCGCAACTTCTGTGAGTTAAACGTTAGCTTCACCCTTCGAACCACCAAAAGCTGTCGACAAAATATAGAACGAGAAAGCGACCGGAATGAATATTTTTGCGACCAAATATCTACAGGGTTTTTTCTTTTTCATCCTCCCTGCTATTTACATCCCTTTGCTTGCTCCAAAACGAAGGTATACATCTTTCACTGCCCCCATCATCACTTCTTTCAAAAAAGAAGAGAAAAGCAAATTCGCATATATACAGTCCACTTCCACCTCATCCAAGCCGCCATGTTTACCTTAGCTTCATGACGGCTGCTTAAAGGTCGACCCAATGGGACCAGTCTTGATATTCGAATAAATAACACTAGCACCCGGGCTCTTCGACTCAACATCGGCCGGAACACCACTGGTAACATCACAAGTGCCTCGCTCGGAACCCGGTGTAGTAGCAGTAGTAGGATAGGTAGAATCCAACCAAAGCATATTTGAATAATGATCATCCCAAACCGACATGACAAGCGTCATTCCAGCACCAAGAGCAGAGCTCATAGATGAGAAACCGCCTTGATCTTTGAAGGAGTAGTTATCTCCGAATGCAGACTTTTGGGCATCGCACCATGCTGGGGTGATCGAGTTACCGGTGACGTTAGGGATGAGAGATTGAGAGTTGGGAATGACAACGTTGTTTTGGACGTAGAAACGTTTGATTTCAGTGAGAGGGGAGCCGATGAATTGAGTGACGACGGTGAATTTCTTGCTAGTGTCGACTTTAAGACCTTTGCCGTAGAAGGTCTTGTCTCCCATACGGTATGAGTTGAAATCACATCCATCAGGATCGCAGACACCCGCGTAACGGGTAGCGGAGTAGGTGCCTCCGCAGTCATCACCCGTGCATCGGGTTTGTGATACTGTCTTGCAGGAGTGTGGGGTGTAGGCCGTGGATACCGAGTTGGCTTCCCAGATATCCATTTCGGCGCAGCATGAGCCGTAACCACCAACACCAGCATTTGGATCGTTGCTAGAAGGCTTCCAGCCAACGACATTAGCCTGGATGTTGGTTAGCTGATTGTTTGACTACGGAAAGAAAATACTCGCCTCTCCATTGATGAACTTGAGATCACGCGGGCATTGCGCATCGCAGTATCCAGCACCGTACTTAGCACCGGCCTTGTTGGTAGAGTATTTCTTCATTCCACCATCAGCATCCATGGAAACGAAGTAGAGTGCACCATTGAGACCGCATGGCAAGTTTGAGACATCGACATCAAAGGTGAATTCTTGGTTGAGAAGCTTGAATTGAGCGTATGAGGTATCGGTATCCATAAGATACAGACGAGAACCGATGTTGGTGGCGTATGTGCCCTTGGTAACGAACGTGAGCTTCAATTGATTCCCGCTTGCTTCAGCACCATATGTTGCCTTGTAATCAGCACCCTCAAGAGCACAGTTCGCTGCACACTTGACGTTGTCTGGGCAGAGAGTGGCGTCCCATTCGTTGCCAGTGTAGCAATTGGTGTAGCTGTTTGCTGTCTTGTCGTGAACCCAACGCCAATTTGAATCAATGACCACCTTTCCGTTCTGGTTTGTACATGAAGTTCCGCCAGTACCGGTACATTTCTGCCATGTCATCGAGGGATGGGTTTCAGTTTGTTGAGTGCCAACCTGCTGGCCTCGCACGACAGCGGCGACCAAAGAGGTGGCGAGAGCTAGGTTGGAAAACATATTGAAAGCAGGAGTCTGAGGTGTTATTGGGAAAGAATGCTTACACAACGGAAACACGAAACATTTTTGGCAACGGGTTTAGTTATATAGCGTCCCTCAAATTTTCTGAGCCCAACCGATAGCCGATCATGACCTATGACTTGCAGCTCAGAGAAGCCTCAAATCATCATAAGGCGGATCAACGGGCTGTACGTCCTTCTAGCCGTCGTCAATCTTCTCAAGATGGTCAAATAGATTGTTCACCGCGAGCTCTATCCTCGTAAAGGCCGAGATTCGCCAAGTTTGCCTCCTTGGTGAAAGGAGTATTTGCGGAGAGTACATGCCGAATAGAGTCAAAACGGAAATTTTAGAAACCATTCTTCCATATTGCCTGTATTGGGGCTGTGTACGAAATCTTTGTCAAGCCCAAAGCCTGAGCAAGATTTCAACGACCAGGTGACGTCTCCATAGAGAATCTTTGTCTAAAGCAACTCGCATAAATCACCCGGCAGGACTGTTATTCCATCGAATCATACCATAAACTTAATTTGGAATGAGAAATTCTCCGTACCGGGCGAACTGAGGGAAGAAAGAACGTTCAAACTCAAGTGATAGGATAAAGGGGCGAACTGATAATGCCTACAAACTTCCCCGCAAAAATCGGCTGCCGTGGGACGCTTTTCACACCAACCATAAACCGACCCCTGCGACTGACGTGGGTCGTGGACAAGGCCGGAGGTATAAGACCGCATTCAAGTTTCCCAAACTTTCCCGTGGCTTGAAGTATTTAGTTTATTGACCCTGACATGGTCGAGGGATAGATGTAAATCTGAAACATTTCGCCGCAACCAACCCAGAAAGGTACGGAGACTTGTTGGTTGCACCGCCTCTTCAACTGCACTTTAGAGTGTTGAATCATGGACCATCGTGTGAACAAATAGAAGGCAGATAACTCCAATGACACACAGATTTCCAAGGACACCCCGAAAAGGCTTGGTCAGTGGGGTTCATGTACTCTCTGGTCATAGCTCCTTTACTTCAAATCATCATGGCATGCAATCCAGCAGACCAAGAACAATTTCAATGCTTGGCTACCATGACCGTCTAGAGTACTGGTGTATTCGATGTACAGGGTGAACTTCCCAAAGAACCTTTTTACAGCCCAAAGGGGACGCGTAAACAACCGAATAGGAGAGTAAACATACTGGCTGAGCTTGGCTAGTATAGTTACATACCTAGACACGTCGGTTTATCGCGGGGGTATATAGTGCTCTGCTTTTTCCCAGGCAGAGGAGATGGAAATGCACTCACTGTCGTTGGCGGCAGCAACTTGGCAACAACTTGCACATGGGAAAGCCGTCGTTAACAAGAGTTGCGACAGGGCATATTATTTCTTTTGCTGCTGACCGGATAAACGATATATCGTAAAACATGAATGTCTTCTTGTGGTAAAGCATGATCGGAGTCGGAAAAAGAACGGCGATGAACCAGGTGAGTTCTGAGACAGTGAGGCTACGACAATTGCCACCAATTGCAGGGCACCAACATGGAACTGCAGAGACTCTGCCCGACGTACCGGGAATCCATATCCCGTGGGGAAATCTAGAAGGCAGCAATGAGTTGAGGGCCCCGGTCCTAATGCGGCAGATGAGTGGCCACGACGGTAAATAGGGGCTACCAAGATGCTCCCTATTGGTGTCTACACCACGTTCTGTTCTTGTGGTCAACGAAGAGCCGTAATGGGAATGGTTCGAGGACGGCGAAGGGTTGTCGTTGAACTTTGAAATCGTGGAAGCGAGAATAGAAGGCGGGGAAGCACTTTATCCCTAAATTGCCATCAAATCAAGACAATCAGATACCAAGTGGGGGACACCCATGTCTTCGGCAGCTGATCAGCGATTTCGTGTAATATGCGGGGAAATTACAGATTTCGTCCATGGTGGACTCCACTGCAACGTGGAAATACATTGCTATCCACTCCCTTTCCCACCCAAGCAAGTGTACCAAGCAGTACCGAGAGGCAGCTGGGAAAATCTCAAATTGGTCGTAATTGGAAAGCCGCTTCGAATCGAACGATGAGGCTTAATCGCATGTCGTCGTAAGTGTGAGCCGGGATTTTCTTGTGGCTGTCATTAGGTGAGGATTTCACAATGGCTAAACATTCCAGAGAAACTGTTGAATTCATGTCTGTGTGAGTGGTGTGAGGGGTGGAGGACATAATGACCTGCTTTTCCCCTCAGAAGCTTACGATCAATCAAGTATCTTCTTGCAAGGACTGCCCCACCATGAACATGCCATTAAAGTTACCCCTCTCAGTCGGCTGAATCGGGTATACCAACAATGCAACATTGCCATCTGTTCCTACATGATATCGGAAACTTCCAGCCAAAGAGCTTTGATCGTTGACCACCTAGTAATTTATCGGTTGTTTGTATTCGCTAGTATTTGTATTGTATTGACTGGTTGGTGACCAGGAGATGGAAGATTTGGAGAAGGATTCTAAGACAGACACGAAAGTCAGCTTGGTTCGAATATAATTTTGGCTGGCAACTAAGGAAGTCAAGAAGAAAGGGGGGCTCAGTGGAGCATGAGAAAACGCGAATCGACACCAGAGTTTCAACGGACCAAGGCGTCATAATTTTCGAGGGGAGTTGGGGATAATAAATTGAAGAGACCCAATCGATGGGTTGGAGGTACTAATAGTTCGCTCCTTCCTCTTGCAACCCGACGAGAGAGAGATGAGAAAGGAAGGTACGACCAAATATGAGGCCTCTTGCCTCACCGGGACCATCAATAAAAGGGGGGTTGGGTTGGGTTGGGTTCCTCACACCCACGGGCTTTCCTCCCTTCCGCCTTCTTCCAGGTTATTTCTGTCTGCCAATTAGAATAGAAGATTAAATACTCCGTACCTACGGAGTTCAAGGAACAATATAAGAGACGATGAGACAGGGAAGCCTGCTTGAAGGACGAGATAACAACGATGCGAAGCCTTCCTAGTGGAAGTTTCTATTTAAACCTTGCCTCTACGGGGACCCAAAAAAGTTACTAGTACACTTTTGCTTTCCCCTCAATTCTTAAGGACTATGGACTAGACAACAACGTTGCAATTAAAATTTCTAAGAACTAGTACGACTATTTAAAAAGTCTATTCAAAAACGCTCTATATTCTTGGTGTATTTTTCCGATTGCTGCGTCGCATAAGAAATACCTTTCCGCACAGAGGTACGCAGTGCAAAAGGGAACCCTTTTCCGTCTCCGTAGAGCTACTCGTAGCACTTCACAACTTCTTAGGCAGCAGACTCGGTGGGCAGCCGGAAGCGCACCAGGAGCACCAATCAAAACCACAGAAATAAACCAAAATCCGAGAAGATCTTTCGGCTGAGAATTGTCCCTTATAGTGATGTTTACAGGTTTTTTGGGTTGTGATTTTCTTGCATTTTCCCACTAAAAACCGCCCTTCCGTCAGTACATAGAACTTGCCTCGTAAGCTCCAAATGTAATCGCAAAAATACGAAAGAAACCTGCGAGTATCCGCTCTTGCTACTTGACTTCTGGCACTTGGTAAAGTATCTTTTCCTGTCTTTGTTGTAGTATATTGTCTGATTTCTTGACTCTGCCAGGGGGTTATAACTTACAATTGAGAGCACGAACATGGCAGGCATGACTCCGCTTAAACTCATCCCTCCTACCTATAGCCCTATCGGTGTCATGGCGAAAGCGAGAATGGAAGGCAGGAGTATCCTATTTAGGTACGGTTTCTTTTCCACGTCGTACGGCTAGGGGAACGGGATCTACATACTTAATAAGAAACAACAAAGTAAGAAAACACTTGCGGGTTAACTTTTCTTTTTTCCCCACCACGTCTTTTCTGCTTCTTTTCTTTCGCTCCGCTGCTGTAGTTCACAACGAACACTCGGTAGTAGAGAACATCAGGACAAACATATCATATACATAAGATATCGATATATACCTTCAACCCTTAACAACCAGCCTTTCGTCGTACCCCCCCCTTGCCCCTTTCCCCCAACCCCCAAACAAAAACACTTCAAAACATCCGCACTCCAACCTCCAACTTCTACAAAAAAAATCAAAATCAAACCTTCTGACTTGCAACAATCGGTCCCCCCGGTCCTCCCTGCACAAGCGCAACAATTTCCAACCCCTCATGCCCTCCCCTCTGCGCAACTTCAGGCAAAGGCAAAGTCAAGTTCCCACCCATCCACTCCCCAACTTTACTAATACTCTTCACCACATTCCGGTGTTCAATTTTCTTCCCCTTATTCGTGCCCTTCTTAACTTTGACAGTCTGAGGAAGAGGATCATACATAACGAGTAAAATATCATACCTCCCCTCATCCCGATCAAGATGCATTTTATCCGAGTCAATTCTTAATTCCACGTCGTTGGTGTCGATGATGATGTTCCACGACATGGCTTTGCGAAGTTGGCGTGCTGCGCTGGCGATGTTTTGGACTTCATCGGGACCAGCTCCCGTCCCATCGGCGAGACCGTTGACGATAATTTGAGGTGTGAAGATATTATTGCGTCCCCATTTCGTCACATAAGCTCGTTGACGTTGGTCCCAGGTCTTGTTGCTGAAAGTGTCGGTCCATTCGTTGTTATTGAAGTATGTGACGTTGTAGGTTAGGAGGAGGAGGTTGAAGTCTTTTTTTATGGTTTCGTGGATTTTGGGGATGGCGGGGGGACAGGATTGGCAACCTTGGGAGGAGTAGAGTCTAGGTTCGATCCGGGTTAGTATGATGAGGAGAAGATGGGTAGAAACTAGGGTGAAAGGGCAAGAATATGGAAGCTTACTCGACGATAGAAAGAGGTTGGATATCGACGAAACAGGCGTCTGTGTGAACGTGATCGGGCTCATTCTCTAGAGTCATCGAACATGCTAGTGGTATCTCCTTCTTTCGGATGAAGATTTTCTTGATACTTTCGATGACAGAAGACATGGTTGGTTTCGATTTTGTGACAAAACAATATGGAATTTCAAACGAAGAAAGAGAGGCTCAAGAAGTAAACAACTGGAGACTATGCTGTGTGATTGAATTGGAGACACTTTTCAAGCAGTGACACCCAAGTATATCTACCTATAAATATGTAAAGAGATATGTCGTACTAGGACTTGAAAGATGACTGGCTTAGATTTAAGACTGCAACGAGATAATGACGTTCTTCTGACTTACCGGGATAACCACCCCCTTTGTCTTTCAGCTTGAGATGAAGTTTGCAACTTGATCCTTGAAAGATGTGGAATCTTTCTTTCGAGCTAGTGCTTACGTGGCCGCAGACGAATGAAAATTTTGTTGATTCCATAGGGCTGAAAAGGGAGGGGGTAAGAAACGGATTCCTAATCCTCAACTCGTCAGTAAGCACCGCTATTTCGCACATACATATACGACGGTGGCATACACCCACACGCATTTCAGCCACGCCACAGAAGGAATATACACAGGAAACAAATTGCAACGCTTGCCTGTTGATTCCATTGCGGAGGGTATCTAAGAGGAAACGGGGCTTCGGGCGTGAGCCAATCCCAAAGATCCCCTCCATATGATTATGGCAAGTGATTCGTATAGGTCGTTTCTTAAATGTTGGTTTGCTGGAGATACATTTTGAAAGTCCGAAGCCTCTCGTTGCACCGAATGAAAAGCAATGGGCCTGTCCAAACCAATGCTTTTGTTTTTTCCCGCCCCATTCTAAACGCCAGCAATGCACCAGCCCGGACTCCAGGTAAATATCATTATTCATAACTCTCTTGCGACCTTCCTTGCTAGCTTTCTCTGTTCTTCGACTTTCAATGCCTTTTCGTCGGTCTCTTGAATCGCCTTCCCAATCGCCATGGTTCCCTTTACACTCCCACTATCCACCCACACCCTTCCATTTCGTCCCACAGCAATCTCAAATGCAACACCTTGCCCTCCTAGCTCGTCCAAGATAACCAGCGCTCCTTGCTCGGCTGGCTTGGGCAACATAAGCCGCCTCGCCATGCCAAGTGAGATGTTGAAAACCATTCCACCCGTAAGCGGACCTAGCCCTTCGGACTTGCCCGTCGATTGTGACATGCATTCCAGCTCTGGGTCCATATGCTTATTCGCGAGGGTGACTCGTGCATATACAAGGGCGCCGAATGCGAGTTGTGGGCGCGTTTTCTTCGTCGCACCTTCGAAGGAGAGTTGTGGTAGGGTAGCTTTGGGGGTATAGTCACTGATGCTGGCGTAGAAGATATCTGCGGCAGAGTTTTGGATGGTCGCTATAACTAGATCACCAGTAGTAGGCGCGTACTGCAGAGAAATCAATTAGCTGAAACTTTGAGAAATATGAAGTCCGACTGCATACGCGACCACCATTAAACTCCACCCAGACGGCATTCTTTCTCTTGTCTGTACATAGCTGTCCTGCGACGGTGGGTGTGATGGTGTTTGGAGGGATATGCCGTAAACCCGGACCAAGCTTCAAAGGTAATGTTGGGTGTGAGGGCAGTGATTCCGAATCCAATCTTTCCCCCGGGAGAACAAAGATTGCCGCTGCTGCCATCTTCAATAGCACAATTTCCTGTCGAGAGGATGTTGTTGTGTCGTGAGTAAAGATTTGGTGGTGGTAGAGTTTCTTCAGCCTTGTACCTACTGTGCTGTGGTGGGGCATTGAGGGCCAAAGGCGCTAGTGAAAAAAAAGTTGCAGCGACCTTGAATGTTGACTTGCTGAGACTTGCCGCAGGACAATCCTCAACACCACCCAAACAGCATCCGACGCATCTCCTCTCTCTCCTCTCCTCTTCATCCTACATACCCATTCAAGATGGCCTCCAGTACCACCGCTCCTGCAGAGCGCCACGCCATTGGTATCTCAATTGGGAACTCCAACAGCAGCATTGCGATTACAACCGACGACAAGGCTGAAGTTATTGCAAACGAGGATGGTGGTATGTATTGGCTTGAGATGGAAAATATACTGTAATCAAGGGCGGAAAATCAAGTTACGGAAGCTAATTGCGCCTCTAGACCGTCAAATCCCAGCAATTCTATCCTACGTCGATGGCGAGGAATACACGGGTCAGCAAGCCAAGCAACAACTCATTCGAAACAGCAGCAACACTGTCGCATACTTCAGAGATTTCTTGGGCCAAGAGTAAGTCGTATAGTCCTCATAGTCCCCCCGCCCAGTTTACTTCTACTGGTACTGATAACCCCTCTAGATTCAAGTCGATAGACCCCACCCACTGCCACGCCTCCGCCCACCCACACGAACACGAGGGAACGATCGCCTTCACGATAAAGGATAAGGAGGGGGATGAAAAATCAACTGTTACCATCTCAGAGATCGCAACTCGCCAACTTCGTCGTCTGAAGCAGTCGGCTTCCGATTTCAGTGGCAAAGAGGTCAATTCCGCCGTTATCACCGTCCCAACCAACTTCAGCGAAAAGCAAAAGGCTGCCCTTGCTGAATCTGCAGCTAACGCCGGCATCGAGGTCCTGCAATTCATCAACGAGCCTGTCGCAGCTTTGCTGGCATATGACTCTCGAGCAGAATCCAAAGTAGGGGACAAAAATGTAGTGGTTGCAGATCTTGGAGGAACTCGTTCCGATGTCACTGTTATCGCAGCAAGAGGAGGCATGTACACGATTTTGGCTACCGCCCACGACTACGAGTTTGCCGGTGTACACCTCGACAAAGTCCTGCAAGACCACTTCTCAAAGGAATTCATCAAGTGGAACGCCATAGATCCACGAGAGGAAGCCAGAAGTTTTGCCAAATTAAAGTTGGAATCGGAGGCAACCAAGAGAGCTTTGAGCATTGGCACCAACGCCAGTTTCAGCGTTGAGAGTTTGGCTGAGGGCATCGACTTTACATCAACCATCAACCGACTTCGTTATGAAACTATCGCAAGAAAGGTTTTCGAGGGATTCAACCGACTGGTCGAGGGCGTTGTTAAGAAGGCTGGTCTTGATGTTTTGGATATTGACGAGGTTATTCTTTCGGGAGGAACTTCACACACACCTAAAATCGCCGCAAACTTCCAGGCCATTTTCCCAGAAACCACAACCGTGCTCGCACCATCAACCACACCAACTGCTGTCAACCCATCAGAGCTCCAGGCACGAGGAGCAGCATTACAGGCTTCGTTGATCCAAGAATATGAGTCCGAGGATATTGAACAATCAACCCACGCCGCTGTTACCACCGTTAAGCACCTGACCAACGCCATCGGTGTTCTCTCCATTACTGGTGATGAGACCAAGGGAGTCTTCAACCCAATCATCTCCGCAGAAACCGCTGTACCAGCTCGACGAACGGTCCACGTAGCTGTTCCAAAAGAGGGTGGTGATGTTCTCATCAAGGTCGTTGAGGGAGGAAGCCACATCAAGGTCACCAAGGTAGAGCCAAAAGAGAACGGCAAGAAGAGCGACGACAGCAGTGAGGAGGAAGACAGCGATGACGAGCCAGAGGAGCAGAGAGAAAAGGTCTGGAAGATTGGAAATGTCCTTGCTGAGGCGGCGGTCAAGGGTACCAAGAAGGGAGGAAAGGTTGAGGTGATGATTAATGTTGCTGCTGATTTGAGCGTGACTATTACTGCTAGGGAAGTTGGTGCTAAGGGGGGTGTTAGAGGGAATCTGAGTGCCCCTTGATTTTAGGTCAAGTGAGCAAGGCATGCGAGTTTTCCTAAAAGTTCGATGGGTTAGAACGGCCGATTTTTATTTGTGGTTGGGAGCGCTCTTGTTAGAATATTGGTCTCGGGTTGGAGACGGGGCTTCTATAGAATGCAGTGTTGCATCAAATATAGGAAGGGCGTAGAACGAAGCGAATAAACAAAAGAATGCAGATATTTAAACTTATGGGCCTGTTTTGGCTTTCGATTTTTGCTTGGGGCTGATAGGGTTTAAATGGTGTTTCTAACTGACTGACCCAATTTCCAGAACCGAATTTCTCGCGGATGGTTTTGTGGAGGGTTGACCCTCGTTTTGCTGGAGGTGAGTTTCCCGTCTCCTTAGGTGTTCGGGTTGAGGAAGGAACGACTACCAACTCACTCCCCATCTCCATTCCCACGCATCTTTCACGCAAGGAAGGAACAATCCAACGACCAAGAACAATCTCACTCAAAAAACCCTTGTGCACCTCTCCTCTTTTCTTTTTAACATTCAAATTTTCCTTGAGGTATTAATTACTCAAACACTAGATCCCAATAAAACCACTCTTTATTTAATAACGAAAATTACGAGTAGCTACCCCTATTCTCCCTAAAACTCACTCTCCGACACCTCAAATTTCTGCCCCTTATACCTCCACAGCGGATTCCTCATCCTAAACCACATTCTCGGCCAGAAGCAAGACTTCTCTTCTAATTCCTGGTTCCTCCACTCTAGATATTTCTTCACCAACTCCTCCTGGGATTTCTTCATCTCGTTCCAGGCTTTCTCTTTCTGTTTTAGGCGGGCGCCGATGATTGTTGTGTCCTCGCTTTTTCTTTTTCCGTTCTTGCGGTCGGTGTTTGTTTTATCTTGCAGACAGTTGTGTCTGTACAACCTCCTTTGCTGACCGATGGAAATCCAGAGGTTTTCTCGCTCTTTTAACCTTTTCTTTCTTTCTTCTTTTTCAAGATCTTCTTCTGTCATTCCAACTTCTTGGGCACTAGCGAGACTCCCCCCTTTTCCAAATCGAGCCGAAAATGACGCTTCCGAGGGTGACTGGGAGGGGGCTTCTAACCCTTCTTCTCGTTGCTCTTCTTCGCCAGGTGGAGGGATTTGAGCCGCTTTCTGCGCTTCTCGGACGCGGTCGGCGGTTCTTTTTGCTTTGAGGGCGAGGAGTTCTTTCGTGAGGGTCGTGTAGGCGCGGTTTATGTAGTGGTCTGCTTGTTTGTAGTTTTGGGCTTGGAGTTGCCAGATTGTGGAGTGGGGGGTTACGGGGTGGTGGGAGATGTACATTTCGAATGCTTTTCTTCTGTCAGTACTTTCTTTTCGAGTTGAGACAGAGGAGGGTGAGGAAGCGAGAAAGCGAGAGACGGAAACAAACCTCGTATTTGTACAGCTCTTGTCGCTTTCTTGATCTGTTTTCTGTGCTTGTAGTAGGCGTGGTCTAGATGCTTTTGTGCTAGTTCTTGATTGTGAATCTCCAGTTCGTCGAGGTTTCCGAACTTGGTATTGGGAAATGCTGCGACGTAGTGGTCGTATGCTATTTGGGAATTAATTTATGAATTTCGGTTTGGCATTGAGTATGGGAGTGAGGATGAGGAAAGATACCTCGTGCCCGAACTGCTGGAAGGTCTTTTTCTACGACTGATTTGTAGCTTGGGAGATCGGGGTCACGGTTTCGGACCGGGGGGCTGTTGGATGTCCATGTTGAATCCATCTTGATGATGGGTCTGGACTATGTGAGGGGAAAGAAAAGGTTTGTTCTATGGATGGGAATTCTTGGTAGGTTTGGTTTGGTTTGGTTTGAGTAGGAGAATAAAATTGAGAAAAATAAGGACACAATGTTCGAAATTCATGGTCTGGTGTGGACTCACTAAATAAGGCCATGGTTGGGTCTAGTTCTCATGACGACTGTCAATATTCTTTAATTAATTCGGTAAGCTAGTTGACCAATGGTACAACAATAGTTTTTTTGATGGTGGTGTTAACTAGTATAATAGCGTAACGACGGTGAGAAATGACAGTTCACGGTCTCAACGCTAGCTCAAACTAGCTGGAATCTGCGAGTTGAAATTTGGGTTATGCTCAATTCAGAAATCTACAGCAGTAGTAAGAAAAATTTAACACTGACTTGCAGGAATTGTTCAACTGATGGTGTGTTGGCACTTAGCTCAGCGTGGATGTATCTAGGTATGTATCTTGCCTATCGCCACTTTGAACGCCGGAGATGCCTCCACAACTCTCTCCCAACTCTAAACCTTTTCACATCGAAAGCCAAACCACCATCCAGATACGTATCAATCCCCGGAGACCTCCCACTTCACAAGCCCATATATATTTCGATCCATTGCGTCCTTGCATTGTCCTCTTTCTTCATGAATTGATACGAGGTCACTGCCGCTGCGCTAAAATCTTTATAGTCAGCGCTACGCGAGCTATAGAGACTCTTTCATATTTTATCTTAATCTTAATCTAAGGTTATAAGTATTAGGTTTATTAAGTATTTTATTTAATATATATCTTATTAAGATATTAGCTAGATAAAATAATATAACTTTTAATAATAGTAAATAGATAATCTTTTTATATTTATAATAGATATATAGATTTAGCTAAGTCTTAACTCTTTTAAAAGCTAATTATAATAGTTGAAAT
Organism: Hymenoscyphus infarciens; assembly: GCA_001414345.1. NCBI lineage: Eukaryota > Fungi > Ascomycota > Leotiomycetes > Helotiales > Helotiaceae > Hymenoscyphus > Hymenoscyphus infarciens. Next base: position 106,099 of record LLCB01000068.1, on the reverse strand, counting down.
AGACTCTTCTAAAAATTATATAACTTAATTAAAGCGTTATAATATAGTAAGGTTTAGAATATTAGAGTAAATATTTAGAAGATATAATAATATAGCTAAAAAATGATTACTAACGCTCTATATATAGATACGTAGATAGCTAGAGCTTAACTATACTAAGAAGTATTATTAGTTAATTTAAAAAGTAAAAATTATAATCTCTTAATATCTAAAAAGTATTTATATTATATCTATTTTATTTATTTACTTATTTATTTTAGACTTTTTAGTCTATTAATTTTTAAAAAGTATTTATACTATATATACTTTATATATTTATATATTTATTTATTTTAAAATTAATACTCTATTAATAATAGAAAGTATTTATATTATAAGTTTTATTTATTTATTTATTTTAGACTTATTAGTCTATTAATATTTAAAAAGTATAAATATTATATATAATTTATTTATTTATTATATTTATTTTAAACTATATAAGCTAAAGTCTAAAAGATATAGATTAACTTATTAGTCTAGTAAGATATATAAAGTATAATTAATCTTATTAAAAACTAAAAAGTACTTAATAAATAGATATAGATAGCTATAGATTATAAGCCTACTATATAACTTATAAGCTTAGAGTTTTAGTATTTCTTACGTAACCCGTGTTTTTATCTTTTAAGTAGTACTAGTTTAAATACTAGATAGTATAATATAGATATTATTCTATAAGTAACTATCTATAATCTATACTTTTAAGTTCTATTTTTAGAAAACGCTCTATTAATTAATCTAAGATCTAAACTAATATCTATCTATAAGTATATTAGTAGAGATTAGCCTTAGCCTAGTCTAAAAAGTAGTTACTCGATTATATAACTTACTATTATACTTAAAAATGTCTCTATACTATCTCTAGTATATCTAATCCACTTCTACTTAATCTTTTTTAAGAAGTTCTTATAACGCTATAATAAACTCTTAAGTAGAAGAACCTCTACTATAATAGCTAGTATAATATATACTACTATACTTATAATTATAATAGCCTACTATTCTAAATTACTAGTATTCGTAAAACTACCGATATCTCTATACTAAGATTATAAGTTACTAATACTTATATAACTAAAGATACTAAAAGTATTAATATTCGACATTTATATATATTTCTATATAGAAGGGATTAAGACTTAGATATTATATATTTAGCTTTTTAGCTCTTATTATTTAGTATTAGCTATATTAAATAAGACTTAGTTGTTATTATTATTAGATCTTAGTAGTATCTAATCTCTTATATATAGATACTCTTATTTAAGATAAAAGAAGACTAATTTAGTCTTTTCTTCTATATTAGTACTTAGTAGCTATATATATTATTCTTTTGAATACACTTCTATATATCTCTTTAATAGTCGTATATATTTCGTATTATTATAATAATATAGATAAAACGTAACTTTTATTTAAAAGAAAAGTTATTATATTATAAAGATATATATATAGTAAGGAAATTAATTAATAATATTAATATAGTACTAATAGTAGTTCTTTTAGTTTTAATTATAAAAAGACGATAAATTTACGAATTAAAAATACTAATTATTAAATATATAACTTTAATTATAATAGTAATAATAATAATCTAATATTAAAGTTAAATAACTTTATATAAAAGACTATTTAGATCTCTTCTATATAGTATAAAGTATTAGTAGTACTTATACTAGTAATATTAGCTTTTTTTATATATAATATTATATCTAAACGACTTACTTATATTAAAGTATAAGTATTAATATATTAACTACTTTTAAAGTTCTTTATAAACTAAAAGATAATTATATTTATATAAAGAGATTTTTATCTATTAAAGAGAAGTAGTAATAATATTATTAACTCTATTTATATATAGATATTTATATATATTTAAAAGCTTATTTTTATATAAAAAACTAATTTTTATATAAATAGAAAAATAAGAGTATTAGTATACTATTACTTTTACTTATCGTTTTCTTTATATATAAACTATTAATTATTAATATAAAAGTTAAAACTAATTTCTTAATTAATCTAAAGTATAAGTAGAAGTACTAATAATACTTATAGTTTTATTTAAATATAAAAGACTAATTAGCTTTTATATATAGTTTAAAGTATTAGTAGTAGTATTATAACTATATTTAGATTTCTATATATTTATATAATAGTAATTATTTATAGCTTTAGCTAAGTTCTCTAACTCTAATCTAATTAAATACTTTAATTATACGTATTTAATACTAATTCTCTATTCTAAGAGATAGTAACGGTTTTCAAGATTAGAGTTAGTAGCTAGAAGTTGTAATAGCACGAAATACATACTATAGGAGAAGAGGTATATAGGAGTGCGTTCGAGACTGAATGACGTATGTAAATACTAGGCTCTGATACGGAAGAAAAGGAAAAACTATCTCTCTCTACTCTAGGAGTAGGCTGCTATATACAAGAGGTTCGGACTAAAAGGTCCGGAACCGACTAACGTTATACGTCGGCTAATACAAAAGCTCAAACCTACGTAACCTTCCTAAAACAGATAATATAAGACAACAACTGCCGAAACCTCATATGTGACAGGTACTCTCAGCTGTCTAGGATGACGGCATGCTGTCATAGAAGTTAGAGTTAGTTAGAGTTAGAGATAAAAGTTAGTAATATATAATTTTATACTTTAGTAGTTTTTAAAATAAGAAAACCTTCTAATTTAATTAGATTAGACGTTTTAGTTAAAAGAGTTAGAGAATTTAGTAAAACTATTCTTTATAAATAAAAGTTAAAACTAGCTTTTTATTAAGTATATTAGTCGTAGTACTTATATCTATAATTCTACTTAGATATAAAAGACTACTTAAATTTCTTATTAAGTCTATCTCTTTAGTTATTCTTATACTCTATATATAGACGCGTTTAGTAGTCTAGTTTAAAACTACTTTTATTTAGAGTAGGTTTAGACTAAAATCTAGATAGCTTTAAACTATAATACTACTAAACTAGTTTAGAAATATTAAGAGATTAAAATCTAAATTAAAGCACCTCTTTAATTAATCTCTCTCGCTCTCTTATATACTTAATAACTTCTATCTTATGAAACTTTTTCTAATATAGCTAATTACTACTAAAAATAGATATATTATACTACTTATACTAGTTCTTAGTTTAACGTATATATACTTAAGAGGTCTTCTTTTTAAGAATTTTTTAGTAGACTTTTTTATACTAGAAGTAGGATTAGTCTTATATTATTCTAGAGAAGGTATATTAATTAAAAAGCAGAATAAAAGAGTATAAAAGTAGTAGTAGAAGTAGTAGAAGTAGTAGAAGTAGATAGAGGAAACTTAGCTTATATTTATACTAAAATAGTTATCTTTTTAGTAGAGCTCTTTAAACTTAAGATTATAGATAAAGTATTATTAAATTTCTATATTATTATATACTTTAGTAGAGTTTAAAGAATAAGATAATAATTTAAATATTTAGTCGCGTTAGAGCTAGAAATATAAGATTAGAACCGCGTTCTACTAAACTACGTAGAGTATAAGAATAACTGAAGAGATAATAGTCGTAGTATAATTAAAAATATTTTTAAGTTTCTTTAAATAAATAATAGTAGATAGTTATATAAAAGTTTAAATTAACTTCTTATTTAGTCTAACCTCTTACTTAGTAGTAGTAGAGTAAGTACTTATAGCTTAATATAAATATAAGTACTAATTAGATATATAAGATAACTAGCTTAGAGTTTTAGTAGTAGTAATATTAATACTTCTAAATTTCTTTATTCTTTATCTTTATATAAAAACTAAGAAAAAAGACTTTTAAAACTAATATAGTAGTATATAGTATTAGTAATAGTACTACTAGTATCTCTAGATTAATTTATATATAAAGATCTAATTATCTATATATAAAAGAGTATTTAAGCTAATTACTAATAAACTATTATAGAGTAGTAGTAGTAGTAGTATAACTAGTACTTTTAGTTTAATTTATTTATAAAAATTAAACTATTTATTTATTAAAAGCGATTTAAATTAATAAACTAATAGTGTTAGTATAACTTATAGTTATAAAAGCGATGTAAAAAGAGTTATATTATCGTTTATATATACCGAGTAAAGCTAGCTATAATACCTACTTAAGTAGCTCTTAAGTAAGAAGTATATATACTTATATATACTAATCCGAATCGCTATTTACCTCTTAAATATACTAATACTAGCACTTCTTCAAAATAACAGAAGTTACTTAAAACTATTAAAAATCACATATCTAATCTAACTAATTAGAGCCCTCTATTCCCTATTCTCGACTAATAAGAAGGCTCTATTTCAGTCTCTTATTATCTCTTATTTCGTTCTATCTACTCTATAAGATTAATATCTAGCTTATTAGTATTAATCAACTTTTATAGAGTATTATAGTAACTCTTTTTAGTTATAGTATTTATAGGATTACTCTTACTATTAATCTATTTAATCTTATTAATCTCTCTTAATTTATACGCTTCTTATAAGTATATAATATTAATGATTAGTTACTTCTCTTTAGTTATATCTAATTTAGCTATATATTTATAAATAGACTTCGAATTAGTATATACTATAAGTAGTATCTTAAATCTTAAGATACTTTTAAAAGTTGATTTTATTAAAGCCGTAGCGTTAAATCTAGAGCTTATTATATATAATTCTAATGCTAAAACACTATAGATATAGTATAAGAGACAGATTATAGATCAGGAGCTTATAGCTAGGCCTGATGAAATACGTGAAAGTAATCTCTTATATAGTATAGTAATAAACGTCTAAAGAGAAGAGGAGAGTGCGGAGCACTCTCGTAGCTATATATAGGTCCACTAGTGTGGTCACGTGTCCTTCCCGCAATATGCCTGTCTAAAAGAAAGGTCGGCTCTGAAGACCTAAAAAGAAAGAAATAAAAGAAAGAAATAAATAAGGCTATAACTCGTCTTCTAGTTCTTAAGTAAGCTTCCTCTAAGTTATAGCTAGCTTTAGAGGTCGTATACCCTAGCTAGCGTCTATATAGCCACGTCTTATTAAGCTGTAATATTACCTAACTTCTAGCTATAAGTAAGTCCTCTCTAAAGTTATAACTAGCTTTAGAGGTCGTATACCCTAGCTAGCGTTGTATATAATAGTATTTCTTCTCTTTCTCTCCTTTAAGATACTTAAGAGCGCTTTAAACTATATATAATACTAGTGTATATTCCTAGCCTATACTATATCTTAGAGAGGTGTATTAATATATAGAGTAAGAATTTAGTAAGATATTACTAGATATATAGTCAGCAGATATACGAAATTATCTATGTAAAATTATTAAGACAGCCGTTACTATAGCAACGTAAGGAATACTAAAAGAGGAGAGGAAATAAAACTAAGTCTTAGAGGTTGATATTAGAGTAGAGGCGTAAGTAGATAGAGCTAAAAAGAGGATCGAGGGCTTAGGACTTAAGAGATCAAAGAGTGTATATATATTAAGAGATTAAAGAGAGGTTACTTAGAAGATCGAAGAGTATATATATATAGAGTTACTTAAAAGATCGAAGAGAGGTTACTTAGAAGATCGAAGAGTATATATATATAAGGTTACTTAAAAGATCAAAGAGGGGTTACTTAGAAGATTAAAGAGTATATATATGTTAAGAGATCAAAGAGAGGTTACTTAAAAGATCGAAGAGAGTATATATATAGAGTGGAAAGGGCGTAAGAGAGGTGTCCTTTATCTTTCTTACTAGCCTACTAGAGAGCTAGGAGACGGTTGTACTTATTACTAGACAACGTATATACTAATAGCTAGATTCTGATTAAGTATTCGAATTATAAGATTAGGAAGTAGACAAGAGAGGAGAGAGAGAGAGGATAATATAGTTAGCAGAAGCGGTTTTAGTAAGCAGGGTCGATTTAGAGAGGTTGCTAGATTTTAGAGCATTACTACTATATAGTATAAGAGACAGATTATAGATTAGGAGCTTATAGCTAGACCCGATAAAATACGTGAAAGTAATCTCTTATATAGTATAGTAATAAACGTCTAAAGAGAAGAGGAGAGTGCGGAGCACTCTCGTAGCTATATACAGGTCCACTAGTGTGGTCACGTGTCCTTCCCGTAATAATAGGTAACTCTTTTATATTTAGTAGAGAACTAATATAAGATATTAGTATTATTATTCTTATTTATAAGAGTAATAACGTAACTGATTTATAATAATAAGTCTTTATTATTAGTAAATAATCTATTAATAAAAGTATATAACTTTAAAGAAGATTTATCTAAGTTAACGAATTTAAGTCTTCTTAAAAGATTATTAATTTACTATTAAATTCGCTTATTAAGAAGTAAAATATTATTATCTTAAGAATTAATAGTTTAAGTAGTATATAATAAGTCGAAAGCAGCTTTAAGCTAGAATACTATAGCTAAGTATACCTCTCTAATACGTTATATAATATATTAATCTTTAGTATCTACTATATATAATATCTCTTTTATATTAGATATCTTAGATAGAGCCTTTTATACTAAATCTAAGTGTTTTATATAATCCTAAGTAAGAGATATAGAGCTATTATAATACTTAGTAATTAACTCTCTATTAAATTTAATTAGATAGTTAATAGTAAGCTTCTCTCTCTCCTTAGATATAAACTTAGCTTTGTTAATAGTAAGCTCTTCTTTATTAGTAAAAGCGTTATTAGCGAGTATAAGAGTATTATTAGTTTAAAGGCCTACTATACTAAAAGAGGTATCTAACTTTACTTACTTATTATATTAGTATAACTTAGTATATAAAAGATAGAGGTTGAATATTAACTATTCTATTATAAGCCTTAGAATATAGTATTTATAGTACGTTATAAACTAATAATTACTAGCTTCTAGAATACTATAAAATAGCCTAATTACTTTAAAGAATATATCTTCTTATTAAGAATAACCTTTAGAAGAGCGTATAAAGAATTTCTAATTTAAGTTAGTTAAAGATTATATATATACTTATATAATATCTTAAATAAATACTTATAAACCTAGAAGTATTATAATAAGTATAAGAATTATTCTCTAGCTTACTCTCTAAATTATAAGTGCTTAAGTAAGTACTAATAACTTTCTAGTATTATTATATACTTAGATTACTAATCTTAACTTTGTAAAAGTAAGTACTATACTCTTAAATTTAATATTATCTATAAAGTGTAATCTAAATATTCTAGTATTAAGAGATAACTCTTTCTAAGTAATAATCTTAAAAACACCTTAATTAGTTAATTTATTAATCTTCTTTTATTATGATTTAACGTATACTATACTATTATTAGCTATAAATACTTTAATATTATAAAGTTTACTTAAATTAGTAAGAAAAGTTCTAATATCTTTAAGAGTAATATAGTTAAAATCGTTTATAAAAGTATCTAATTATTAGAATAATACTTTAAAAGACCTATTTAGAGGCCTTAGATACTTTTAGAGCTATTTACGTCTACGCTTCTAAGAAGGTTCTAGTAAGAGTTCTAGAATATTAGTATTTTAATAGATTTATAACTAATAAAGTTAGTATTAGAGAGAAGGTAAATATTATTTAATATCTTAGTTACTTTAGTTTACTTCTTACCTACTCTATTACTTAAAAGTTCTCTCTTTTTTATAGAGTTATAGTATCGTTTTAGATAGTGCTATACTAGAAACTTTCTTAGTTACTAGTACTATTTTAGAAGTTTTAGAAGTTTTAATAAAGTATAGCTTTATAACTATAGATTAAAACTTTATAAGGCTACTTAGTAGTACTATAATATAGTCCTTATTTTCGATTTCTTAAAGGATAAAAGGTTCTATCTAAGACTTTATATACTCTCTCTATACTAAAACGTCTAAATTTAAGAGTAAGTCCTTAACTTAGTTAATTAGTCTATTTTATATATTAAGAGCTTCTTTAACTTAATAAGATATATTCTACTTTTATACCTCTTAAGTAGCCTTTTTATAGGTCTTAAACCTTATAGAAATCGGTTATAAAAGTACGTTAGTTATAGTTATTTAAGTATATACCTTATATATTAATAGAGTAGAGACTAGTCTATTTAGGCTTATTATATTATTAATTACTTTAAAGGCTATTTAAAGTATTAAACTTTATAAGAGATATAGCTCTTATTTATATATAATATTATATACTCGTTAAATCAGTCTATAGTAACGTTCTATTATACTAATTAAATTATATACCTTAACTAGTATAGTTTTTACTATAGTACCTATTCTAGTAATAGAGTATATAAAGTCCTTTCTAATAAAGTTTATCCTAGTATCTATAATAATATAATTAAAGAGTCTAAGATATATATTAATCTAATATCTTTAGAAAACCTTCTATATAGTTGTTACTTTTATATCTAGTAAAAAGTTACCTACTTAATACCTTATTACTTCGTCTATATAGTATAAGACTACCTACTTATTAAAGAAGAAAGTATTAATTAAAACGCTATAATTAAATTTAAAGTTATTATAAAGAGTAAACTTAAATTAGCTAGGTAAACTTCTGTGCTTTTAATAGTATTCGTAAAATTTAGTAAGATGTTAAAGAATGTCTTAGTTAATATAATACCTAGCTCTTTCTAGTATATATTATAATCTTAGTACTAATAGATAGCTAAATTACTTATAAAGTTATTAAATATTAATATTTATAAGAAAGGTTAGATACTTTTATATAAAGTTATATATAGCTTTATCTTAGAGTAGAAAAGAGTATTTAAATTATTATATAATAGAGAACCTCTTAACTTTTATCTCTTTCTTATTTTCTTAGATAAGTATATTTTAAAGATTATTTAAGGTAATATTTAAGTTATTTATATTATTAATATAAAGGATAAAAGAGGTATTAGATTATATTATATAGAATTTAGCTTTTCTAATTAATATATTAATTATTATTAATCTTAAAGATAAAGTATATCTCTTACTAAACTAGATGTTAAATTAACTCTTTATACCTTTATTAATTAGAACGCTTTTAATAAGTCTAATATATATAAGCTATTAGTTATATTCTATACTTAACTTTTAAGCTACCCTAGTATCGATTATTATACTAAAGAAGTTCTCTTTTATATATCTTTTAGCTATTATTATAAACACCTTCTTTATAAATTCGTATATAACGTTAGAAGTATTATTTAGGTTATTTAGGTTTTATAGAATATATCTATTAATAGCGTGTTTTTATACTAAACTTATTAAATTCGTAGTAAGATATTTAGTATTTAAGTTATTAATAAATCTTATAAAAGTAATATTATAATAGATAACTTCGTCGTCTAAGCTAGTATCTAATAAGTAACTATCTTCTTTTAATAAAGTAATAGTATAAAGTGTCTCTAATAATTCCTCCTTCTAGGTACTCTTAAGTATATACTATGTTTATATTATATACCTTTCTAATATACTTATCTTACTTACCTTTAAAGTATCTAGAATTCGTATTATGTAACGGCACGAAATACACACAACTACAGTAGAGGCATATGGGAGTGCGTATGGCAGAATGACGTATGTAAATACTAGGCCTGATACGGAAGAAAAGGCTAAACTGGCCTTTTCTGACTCTAGGAGAGTAGGCTGCTATATACAAGAGGTTCGGACGACAAAAAGGGGTACGAAACCGAACAACGACATACGTCGGCTAATACAAAAGCCCGAACCCTACGAAGTACGTCCGAAAGCCCGGACGTACGTAACCTTCCTAAATTAGACAATGCATAACAACAACTGCCGAAAGCTAATATGTACGGCATATGCCACGTAATATCGGCTATACAGGACGGCATGCCGTCACATCCCCCTCCCTTGAAAAAGACTCGTCCCGAGTCTTCTCTCTCTTCTCGTTCAGGGCTGAATCGGGATGGCGTAAGTGTTGCATTTGTCGTATTTGTCGTAAGCGAAAAGGTAGATTAGGGTCTGAATCGTAGCTGACCCGAGTTCGTAGATGCTTTGTTTATTGAAATTGTCGTAAGCGAGATGTCGAGATGGGTTCCGAATCGTGACCGTAGATGCTTGCAAAGAGACTTCGTTTCCAATCCTTCAATATCAAAAGCAAGCATTCGCGTCCGCTAAAAGAGTGTAGTCCGATCCGTCTAGCAGGTCGGAGAAAGTTCAAAGTTCAAAAAGTTCAAAAGTTCGGAGTAAAATCAGAAAAAAGTTCAAAAGTTGAATTCGAAAGTTCAGAGTAGAGTCGGAAGTCGTTCGGTCGAGAGGTGACGTTGAAGGTGACAGTGATAACTCAGTTAAGAGCTCACTTCGAGAGCGTACCGATTCGCATCCGATTCGAAGAATTCAAAATGAAAAAAGAGTGTAAGTTCGTCTGAACTGAGGTCTGCGGGGACTCAGAGTGAAGTCGGAACCGAAAAATCGATAATGTCGTAGATGACAGTGATAACTCAGCTAAGAGGTCACTATCCTTTCGAGAGCGTACCGATTCGTATCCGAGTCGAATTCAGATGAAAAAGAACTTCTGGCCCTGCCAGAAGTGAAAGAAAGTAAGAAAGTAAAGAATATAAGAAAGACTCCTTGCTGGAGTCGGTGGGGTTTCGGCTGGTCAAAACAAAAGAGTTGTTACCGAATGTTATCAAAGTTTTGCTGTCCGAAGTTCAGGACAACAAAAGGAGTAGTTTCGGCTGGTCAAAAGCGAAGTTGTAGCCGAGTTGTCGATGTTGAAATTGTTATCCGACGTTCAGGATAACAACAGGTGCGGTTTCGGCTGGTCAAAGGCGAAGTTGTAGCGGAGTTGTCAGAGTTTCGCTGTCCGAAGTTCAGGACAACAAAAGGTAGAGTTTCGGCTGGTCAAAGGCGAGGTTGTAGCCGAGTTTGAAAATGCTGTCCGATGTTCAAGACAACAAAAAGGGGTAGGGTTTCGGCTGGTCGAAAGATTTGATGCCGAAGTTGTCTTACTGTCCGAAGTTCGGGACAATAATAAGGGTAGTTTCGGCTGGTCAAAGGAGTTTGTTGCCGAAGTTGTCGATGTTGAAATTGTTGTCCGAAGTTCGGGACAACAAAAGGAGTAGTTTCGGGTACGACATTTATCGGTACTGTCGTATGAACTGTGTTGCTCAGGCCCGTAGGCCGCCTTGTTCCCTTCGGGGTACTTAAGGACTTAAATCATCTTCCGATTTCGAAGAAAGAGTCGCTGTCGGATCGTAGGGAGTTCGGAGCTAAGTCGGACAAGGAGGGGTATTCTGAACCGTAGTGCTTCGGTTTTGCTCCTTGTCCACAGCTAAAAGATCGTTCACCATTTCAGCAAAGTTGTAATTCTAGCGTCTCTTAAGAGCAGCAGACGCGTTTCGGAGCTGAGGTGTAATCTTGTCCCACATATGAAAGAACTGTTCCTATTCTCTCCGAGTATGGCCGTACTCGAAAAGCGAACGTTTCTTCAGCGTAATCTTCTTCTAATTCCACTTCCATCTCTTTCAACTTCTATCTCTTTCAACCTTTATACCGGCGGGGACTCGGTCCGTAACCGAGTAATTCGTATTCTTTTTGGTCGTTCGCTGGTAGAGGTATTTTCGAGGGAAGTTCAGAGTAGAGTCGGATAATGTTCGGTCGGGATTGACAAAGATAGCGATAACTCAGCTAAGAGCTCGCTTCTGAGTTTCGTCCTGATGGAGAGCGTATTTCGACCGATTCGTATCCGATTCGAGGGTTGGGAAGTGGTAGGAAGGCATCAGGGGCAGCGGTGTCCCTTGAGCGAAAGAGGTCTGAATTCGGGCTATGAAAGCAAAGGAGGGTTCGAACGAAGGTTCGAAAGAGGGTCGGATCGGGGAGGGTTCGGAGGTGGGAGTGTTTTTTGAGTTGTTGACTTTGTAGTTCGCTTGTAATTATGTCTATCTCGTCTAACCGATCGTTTTGTCCTTTGTTTTTATGCCGTTATCTCCATCTCGTCCGCTTATTATCCGCATATCGTCCGAATTTGGGAAGGTTGTCTTTGGGGGCTAAGCCCTTGTTGTTTCGGCGTGCGGTTGGGGGTGGGGGGGGGGGGGGGGGGGGGGGGGGGGTGGGGGGGGGGGGGGGGGGGGGGTGGGGGGGGGGGTGGGGGGGGGGGGGGGGGGGGGGGGGGGGGGGGGGGGGGGGGGGTGGGGGGGGGGGGGGGGGGGGGGGGGGGGGGGGGGGGGGGGGGGTAAGAGCAGATTCGGAAGCCTTCGCGATGACTATGGTAAGTCGACTTATTCACCGAACCTGTGTACAGCAGTCCCTGTACGGAGAGGGTTATTAGGATTCTAAACACTCAGCGTATTTAAATCCCGTGACGTGCAAGACACGATTTTTACCAGCTGTCTGAAACCGATACCAAACCCTGATATCACTGGCCGTCCGGGAGATCTCTAGAATCCCGGCTATTTGAGGATGTTGTCGTAATAGACCGATTCGGGCCTGAAGCGAAACAAAAGCGACAAAAAGCTCGAAGAGATATTATAAATGCCGTCACCGGCGAAGAAGAGTTTAGCCTTTTTATATAACGGCACGAAATACACACAACTACAGTAGAGGCATATGGGAGTGCGTATGGCAGAATGACGTATGTAAATACTAGGCCTGATACGGAAGAAAAGGCTAAACTGGCCTTTTCTGACTCTAGGAGAGTAGGCTGCTATATACAAGAGGTTCGGACGACAAAAAGGGGTACGAAACCGAACAACGACATACGTCGGCTAATACAAAAGCCCGAACCCTACGAAGTACGTCCGAAAGCCCGGACGTACGTAACCTTCCTAAATTAGACAATGCATAACAACAACTGCCGAAAGCTAATATGTACGGCATATGCCACGTAATATCGGCTATACAGGACGGCATGCCGTCACATATTAGTCTATTTAGTAAAGTAATAGTTCTACTCTTCTTAACTATAATCCTAAGATAAATAGTCGTCCTTTCTATATATATAATATATCCTCTTCTTCTTATATTAATCTAAATTACTAAATTTATTTATACTATATTATCTACTCTTATAGAAGTGTCTTTTAGTTATTATAGTTTTATTTATAACTATCTCTAGGTAGACTTTTATATAGAATTAGATTAAACTTTATAAGAGAGTAATAGTATTAGAAATTAAAGAGTCTTAGAGTAAGGTTAATATTATAATAGTATAATCTAGGACCTTTTTATATACTAAAATTAGCTTATTTAAAAATTAACTATTAGTATAAAAGTCTATAAAGAGGGAAAATCTTAGTAAATTAAGTCTTAATAACATATTCTTAAAAGAGCTTAATATTAATACTCTAGATACTTATATTATTTCTTATAAATTAATATTATTCTACTTAGATAATTAGCCTCTTTTATAAAGTTTATCTTTAAAGTATTATTATATAGATATAGATAAAACTTTAAAAGATTAATTATTATTTTTATTAAAAAGTATAATATAAAAGTAATTTAAAGCGTTACCTTTTAATATAGTAGAGAAGGTAAGAGAGTAAATCGCTAGTAATACCTTACTTCTCTTATATATATCTTTAAATATTATAACTTTAATTATAAAGTTATCTTCTTTTCTACTATACTTTTAATCGTTCTTATATACTTTTATAAGAGTGCCTAATATATAAGAGTAGTCTTAACTTTTTTAAGAATTTCGTAAAGTTAACTCTAGTTTAAAATATACTATATTTATTTATACTAGTAGTCTTCTACTAGGATTATCCTATTACTAATTATATTCTAGATACTTAGAGGCATTGTTGAAATCGTTACTACTAGTATCTTTACTAAATTAATAGAATATAAAGAAGGAGGTCTAGTCGTCTTTTAATAGACTTAAAGGTTAGATTAGAGATTATACTAGATCGCTTAGGTCTTTCCTTTTAATTAATAAGATTAAAGTTGTCGAAGGTATTAGTTATTATATTAGTTATTATTATTATTATTATTATTATTATTATTATTATTATTATAGAGTAGTAGATGCTTATAAAGCTTTATCTCTAGCCTTTGTCTTAGATCGAGTATTTTAAGTAATATTTTTAGCTAAAGGTTATTATTATTAGAGTTGTTATTACTATAGCTTTTATTATCTTTTAGCGTATTCTACTATATATTTATAACGAGATCTAAAGACTCTACTACTAGTATCTCCTCCTAATACTATAGCTTTTAATTCTTCGTCTAACTACTTAGTTTAGTTAACCTTAGTAGTAGTATTATATAGTACCTAAGATATAAGTATTTTATATCTATTTATCTTAACTTATATACCTTTTCTATAAAGCGTCTATTATAACTTAGTATTCGTAGATCGGTAGATCTTAGTAAATTTATCTTAATCCTATTCTTTAAAGTCTACTTAAAATTCGTCTTAAAGAAGAAGGTCTTTATTCTCTCCTTTAGTATACTCTTCTTCTTATTTAGTAGTAAAAATCGTCTCTTCTATCTATATTAACTTTAGCTTTAGTGCTAGCTTTAAGGCTTATTTTAGTACTAAAGTTAAAGCTTTTAAAGTTGTTAGAATCGATATCAGTGTATCTATTATATTATAAATATTATAGATATTATAGATAAATTTAGATGTTATCGAAAGTCTGTTTATTCTTTACTTAGTAGGTAAAAGAGATATTAGGTTTTAAGTAAATAAGTGTTTTAGAGAGTATAAATTATCTCGAGAGATAATAGAAGGTTAGTATTAGTAATCGGTGCTTTCTATATTAAAAAGCGTTTACTATTTATTATAAATTTAAATAGTAGAAGAAACTACGATCTATAAAGAGGAGTCTGCTAGTAATATCGAGTTTACTTTTATATAAGTATACTTATAGTAGAAATATACGAAGTAACTAAGTATCTAATCTATATATCTACTAATTAGTATTAGTATAACTTATAGTTATAAAAGCGATATAAAAAGAGTTATATTATCGTTCGTATATACCGAGTAAAGCTAGCTATAATGCCTACTTAAGTAGCTCTTAAGCGAGAAGCACGTGTACCTACGTATACTAATCTGAATCGCTATTTACCTCTTGAATATACCGATAAATAGAAAGTAGTAGTAGTACTACTACTAAAACTTTTAGCTTAACTTATTTATAAAAATTAAACTACTTATATATTAAAAGCTAGTTAAGCTAGTAAACTAATAGAGAGTAGTTATACTAGTACTAGTACTAGTACTCTTAGCTTAATTTATTTCTTAGCTTTTAGTATTAGTAGTACTACTACTAATACTTTAGACTTTAAATATATTATAGATCTTAAATTTTATTAGTTTTATTTAAAAAACTAATTAAATAGATAATTATCTTCTAGTATTAATACTACTACTATTAGTATTTTAGACTTTATATATTTTAATAATATTATTTATATTTATATAATATACTAATTAAATAAATACTTATCTTCTAATATTAATAGAACTACTAGTACTTTAATCTAAGTATAAATATATATTAAGATACTAATTTATTATATATATAAATAATTAGCTTCTCTTTATATATAAAGTCTAAATTAGACTAGAAGTACTAGTTTTAATTATTTTATATATCTTTTTAAAATTAAATTTATTAATTATTATTAATAAATACTATATAGATTACTTTATATTTCTTATTATATTATTATACTTTATAATCTCTCTATTATCTACTTTTTATTTTAAGTAAATAATATAAATCAGATAATACTCTTACTAAAGCTATTATAGTAGAGTTTTTACTAGTAGATCTAGGTAGTAAGATCTCTAGCTACGCTACAAGTGTAGCGGTGCGTGTTATACTAGCTATTATAGCAGGGGTTCTCTTACTTGAGAGTTTATCACAGCGGTATAATAGCTTCTTAAAAGAGGCTGGACAGGGGGCAGCGACCTTCTTCTCACAAAATGTATGCGGGACGCCTCTTGCGTCGGTTTCCATCTACACGACCATCCTACCATTCACCTACTAGAATCATTGGGTCTGCCATGGCCTCGCAGCAATACTCCGACCAGGTGACTGTACATCCTCCCCTTCCACCCCGCGATTTTCAGTCAACCAGGTTTGAGGTCATTGATCCGTCTCAAACGGTGGAGGAGGAGCGACTCCCTTTTTACAACCGTAATCACTATTATCCTATGCGCATTGGTGAGGTCTTAAGGGACCGCTACCAAGTAGTCGCTAAGCTTGGCTATGGTGCAAGCTCGACTGTGTGGTTGTGCCGCGATCTCAGGTACTCCTAGTCTCCTTCTTATTTTGATTATCCTATTGCTAAATATGTTTTGCTTCTATTAAGAGATCGTTCATATCGGGTGATAAAGGCACATGTCAATACTCTCGTACATAATCAGGAGCTTGAGGTCTTTAAGCACTTAGCCAGCATTACCGTGGAGCATTCGGGTCGGCTATACGTCCGTCAGCTTGAAGATTCATTCAAGATGAAGAGCCGCAATGGTGAACACGTTTTTTTCGTCATGACGCCTCTCGGAATGAGTATGAGGAGTTTGCAAGAATTGCAAAAGGGTAGAATCTTCGCCCAAAGCGTTGTTAAAGGAGCTCTTGACCAGGTACTCTTTGGGCTAAACTTCCTCCATGAAGCAGACGTGATCCATACAGGTAAGATTCAAACCTAGCCCTTGCGGCACGAACAAATTATAGGTTTTTGGCTAACGAATACTAAGACCTCCATGCCGACAATTTGCTCATTGCGATTACAAACGATTCGATTCTCTCCAAGGTAGAAGAGGACGAGGTTCGTAGTCCATCTGCGAGGAAGCAAGTTGGCGATACTATTACCTACGTCTCACGTTACATGCTGGGAGGGGCAGGGCCCCTGGTTATTTGCGACTTCGGGCAAGCACGCATCTGCCAAAAACAAAGTGGCAATGCTATGCCAGTGCTATACCGAGCACCTGAGGTTATTCTTAGAATGGAATGGGATAATGCCGTGGACATTTGGAGTTTAGGGCTCTTAGTAATAAATCCTTTCCCCTTCCGTCTTATGGGTTTGCAAAGTCTAGCAATCTAACTTCGTTTCACATAGACCTGGGACCTTCTTGAACGAGAAGGTCTGTTTGACATTTACGACAAGGAATCAGAACAGCTCAATGACGCCCACCATCTGGCGGCGATGACAGCCCTCCTTGGTCCGCCACCACCCGAATTCCTCAAAAGGAGCAAGGAAACAATCAAGTACTGGGATATTGACGGTAGGCCTGTAAACCACTCTTCCGAGCTGTCCTAACGAGTCTATTTTAGGAAAATGGAAAGGGCCTGTCCCACTACCTAATGAGAAGAGGTTGCAATCCCTTGTCACGAATCTGACGGGAGACGACAAGGATGATTTTCTTGACTTACTCTCCGGCTTTCTCTGCTGGCTTCCAGAGGAGCGAGTTACAGCTGGGCAGGCTTATTACCATTGTTGGCTGCGGGGGAGACCTAATAAGCCAATTGTAGTAACTAATATTGAGAATTGATATTAGCGAAGCCGCTGCGAAGGAGTCTCTAAAGGCTCTTTTTATGCCAACACTATCTTAGCCCGCTAGCGAACAGTGTGCCTAGTAATATATCAACTATATAGTAATCTACGATAAGGCATACATGCTCCTAGTAGAGTGGATTCGGCGCTAATAGTTCGTAGACTATGATTAAGATACTTCTACCTATTATTAAGTATATATAAGACGTAGTAGCGTCTTTATTAGAACGAAATTAATAAACGATATAAAAGCTATAAGTTCGTTAACATCTCTAGTATTAATATACTATATAGTTTCTCTAGACTTATAAAATAAAACAAAAAATAGCAAACGCTATATAATACTAATAGTTAGTTCTTCTCTTATCTATGAATTTATCTATTACTTCTATCTAATTCTCTATTAAAGCTTAGTATATAGCCGCTAGGAACCTTAATAAATAGCTCGGGTTAATAATAAATATCGAATTTTTCAGAGTTATATAATCTAGATTTATTAAATATCTAAAGCTATATTAGATTTCCGAAGATTATAAACTAGATACGAATAGCTGCTCTAGTTAACTTTCTAATATTTCACGTATATACTTAACTAATCTAGACTCTTTAAGATTATTTCTAACTTTTCTAGCTCTAACTAAGTACTATAGATATGTTTAATATATATTATAGAGAAAAATTTACTAAGATAATTTAGACTAATCTCTTTTTCTAGTTTATAAATACTCTCTATCTAGTTCTCTAAGATATAAAAGTCTCGGAGATAACGTCTCTAATATAGCTTAATTAACTATTAGTATTCTGCTATAGTAATAATCTATTCTAAGTTAAAAGCTCTAAGAGATTATAGTTTTCTAGATTCTCTTAGCTTAAATTACTCTAAAACCTTAGAACCTAAATTAGATAGTAGGTTATTAATAATTAAATAGATTTCTTTAAAATAATCATTTGAAAAGTCCGGGAAGGAGCGAGCGACCTCGACCTCGACATCGCATTACCTCGAGTAAGAAGGGAAGGCACGACTCTCCCACCTAACCTCAAAAATGGATCGCGGGCCGGGAGTTGAAAACAGGATGGTTCTTAGATCATGCCTTTTTATTAGTTCAGCCTCATCTCTTCTCTACCATCTAACTTCATCCACATCCCCATCCACCTTTCCCCAGCGAAGAATCACAAGGCGCTCATTATCTCAATGCCCTATCCAATAAATATTACCACTTTTCAAATTGCTTGCGCATTTCCTACGGAACAATTCCTGGGCCTTCCACCTCATCCCATCCAACTGTACTCTTTCCATACCGGGACAATCCAGAGACACATGCTGAATCATAACCACAATGCCTAATACAAGGGTACACGAAACTTCCAGAAAACATTCTTTGAACTTTGAAACATCATGTCATGATTTTGACCATGGTCTGATTTCCAGACACCGCAAAAGAAACAGGCAACTGTGGATTGTTGCGTGTCGGCAGTTGTCTGGGAGAGCAAGAGATTTTTCACTTTGGTGAGATTTCTGGCCAGGTAGAAAATGAATGAATGCAGATGGATAAAAAAAGAGAAGAAATTCCAGAAAAGAGATTCCGGCTGAGAAGTCGCTTTTGAGAAGCCCCGTCGTTCCTTCTCTTTTCGACACCCTGGGCATTGGCGCATGACATCAGGACTCGAGGTTGCTCTTTCCTTCTCATCCCGAGCTCGACATCACAACAAGGAGAAGGGAAGGCGCGAACCTCAAGGTGGTGTTTGCTCTTGACAACTCGACCATCCGGCTCCTTTTTCCTATCAGAAATCTTGTCCTAGACGATTAGGCCCGACCCCCATAGCGTGTTGCGGCCCTTGGTGGAATTGCGGTATGTGCTCACCTAGTTATAACCAAGGAGGTGGGTAGAAGTAAGTGCCGTAACACGTTGTGCAATAGACTGAGAGATCTGACGATAAAGAGTCTGTATGGCTCCCCAGCTTCCTAAAATGGGAACTACCCAAGTCAATTCCTAAACCTCACACATGGCCTTCTGTATTCCCAAAGAGAACGCAGAGCATCCAAACACCCAAGTCCGTTTCATCGCTCCCCTCGTATCATGTCACAAACTTTCGTAAAGAGGTCTCGTAGTCTCGTGGCAACGGTTTCGATGGCTTCCCCCAGTGATATTCGTATGATACAAGTGCCCCTCAATCAGCCCGTTTGGAGCCTCCTAAAACCATCCTCTTCGAAGTCTATCCACGCCCCTCCGTCTATCCACAGCATATCCCTCGAACCCCTTCCCTCATCTCCAACTCAGTGTTTCTCAGCAGGCTTAACGGTCTTTGCGTTTGGGTTTCTTGGATCGTTCTTGAACTCGTCGGCTGCAGTTTCAAGCATCAGTTCTGCCATCTACCTATGCGATGAGAATGGGGCGGAAGGGAATGGCAACATACTGTTCATCATCATAGTCTGGAAAGAATTGACTCCATACATGACAACAAGGCCTATCCTCTCGTCAGTCTCTTCCTTATACCCCTCTGTACTCCCTCAATTGATCCTGTATAGCTTCCCTCTCCTGTTTTCAATTCGGGGGTACGTACCGGCGATGAAGAATGGGGCATATGGTTTAGCTGTTGAAGTTTGCGATGTTAGCTTTTATCCCGGATTCTACGCTATCCTTCTTTCCGCAATTGAGGAGGGAACGTACCGACGGGCGCATTGAACTTCTTTGGGAATAGAGACATCTTGGAGGTATGTGGGGTGGGGAATTGGGGTGTTGTGGTTGATGCGAGGGAGTGGTATGTTGGGTGGATGGAGCTGTGGTGTTGTGAGAGCATCGCCGGGAGCCGCTGAAAAAGAAGGATGCTCGATTGGGTTTAGCTTCCAATCAGGTGATCTGTATCCTCTTCCAGGTTGGTCTTGGTTCTGATTAGTCAGGCTGGTTACATCTAGCTTCAGTCTGATTTTGAAGCCAAATCACATCTTGGAGCTCAAGTTACTATCTCCTGGAATCATCAGGTGCAATTGAGCGCAATCCACACTTCGGCTTCCGAGATCTGCTTAAGTGAATATATGCTCGAGACATTGAATGAGCAAGGCAAGGTTCACGCCCAAGTGAAAGTGCGGGGTGAGGATCCACAATGAGGTTCCCCGGCCAATCAGCAGCGGTAACACTGCACCCCTGCTGTTCCATGTACTCCTCTTGTCCCTCTCGTCCACCACTGAGGTGCTCGTACTTTACTTGATCAGCCCGGTACAGGCGATGATAATCGACTTGCTTCTCTTCTCACAAACAGGACAAACACCATCACAGACTGGAGATCTTTAATATATCCTCTCGACCGCCTGACTTGATACGCGACCCTCTCAATCAGCTTGATTGAGCTTCTGAGAAGCCAGTCAATCTATAAGTGAAGTCCCAGTACCTGTACCTGTACCTGTACCAAGCTTCCTTTGACCTTCCCAGCTTCTACAAACACAACCACCTCAATTCCCCCTCATCACGACCCCTCAAAACTCCATCGCCATGTTCGCCCGTCGTCTTCTCAAAACTCCAGCTTCTTTGGCAGCTTCAGCTACACTCGTCCGACCCTTCTCCCGCAGTTCAATCCTCGCTCGTACTCCAGCCATCTCTGACATCACTCCCGATGGGGTTCAATCGTTTGAGGCCAAGCAGAAGGAGTTCCGAGAGCGAATTGCAGAGCAATCCAAGAGAAAGGAGACAACCACCAGTAAGTCAGAAACCACCTCCCAGTGCCTCACCTGTTTTCCTCTCCCCTCCCCTCCCTTCCCCTCTCCCACTGCTCCAATAGTGAGCAATGCGAGATGACACACATCTAACGTCTACCCCGCCCGTCTTTCACCAGACTCACAAGGCGCATCAACAGCTACCGCGGAGGAAGATTCCAAGCGCAAAGGCAAGCTGAGCAGTTTGATCTACGGCACCAAAGAGGGACGCGAGATGGATCTCGAGATTGAACATTCATTCTCACAGGTCCTGGCGAGAGGAAAATACGTTCACAGCATCGTCTTTCACGAGGTCAAACCCGATAAAGTCGACGAGTACGTGGAGTTGGTTGGGAATTGGTACCCCAAGATGGCGGGAATGCCAGATAACAAGGTCCATTTGGTTGGGAGTTGGAGGACTGAGGTTGGTGATTGTGATACCTTTGGTAAGACACCCAATCTTCCTTTCGAATACTTGTAATGGGATGTTGATACTAATGCTTTTGCAGTTCACATCTGGGAATACCAACGCTACCACGGCTACCACGACTCCCTCCACAGCATCTCCCACCACCCCGACTTCCCCGCCTTCGACAAGAAGCTCAAAACCCTCATAACGGCCAAACGCACCTCCCTCATGCAAGAATTCTCCTTCTGGCCCACCACCGCCCCGCGCCAACTCGGCGGCGTCTTCGAACTGCGTTCCTACACCCTCCACCCCGGCAACCTCCTCGAATGGGAGACCCATTGGCGTCGTGGCCTGGGAGCACGCAGACAAGTTATGGAAGGCGTTGGAGCGTGGTTCGTGCAAATTGGAGACTTGAATACCGTTCATCATCTTTGGCAGTTTGCGGATTTGGAGGAGCGCAAGGTGAGGAGAGAGCAGAGTTGGAGTGTGGAGGGGTGGGGAGATACTGTGCATAAGACTGTGCCGTTGATTCAGAGTATGAAGTCGAGGGTTTTGGTTCCGATGCCTTGGAGTCCTGTTGCTTGAGGGGGCTGGGACTTGCTGGTCAAGAGTCGAGAATCAATTCGCACATGCAATGTTGGGTCCATGGGGCCTAACTCGTAACTAGGAAGCGAAAACATTGGAACCAGGCCACTGAGCTTGTTATTTCTATCTGAACAGGGGAAGCGGGTATTATGGAGTTGAGCATGTCTGATACGATGCGATTGTGCATCAAGGTATGAATTGTCGTGTATGTTATATTGCTGGTCCTCTACGGAAAAGAGTTTCCTTGCGTACTTTTTGAGAGCATGCTATGAAGCATTGCTGAATCTCTGAGCATCATCTGATTTTCGGGTTGGTAAAACCAATTGATAATGCAATTACATTGTTGAATTAAAGCTAGTTTTCCAAGTTCTGATTTTGTTCTCGCCTTTCTGCTGTACTCCGTTTGACCGATTTACTTTTTTCTGGGGGGGGGGGGGTATCCAATCATCTTAGTGGTTTCTCAAACATTGTGGGTAGGTTCACTGAAGATGACCGAGCATGTTCCTACCACCCATACACATTACAACTCACCAGGTTGCCCAGGTCGCCCTTTTCATTGGGTTTCCCCCCCCCCCTTTATCAAGACCCCTCAGCTGTAGCACATATTCTATATCGCAGAGAAATTGACATATAGTATGGGCACTTAATCCGGTTCAATTTTTCTTTCCCTCCTACGTGGATGGAACGAGGGAGAATCTGGTTTCGAGAAATATGGGCCACTGTGGTCTTCGTGCTCCCCCCTCTGCATGCCTTGATTGTCTATATGAAGTTTTAGATTTCGAGCGTGGGTTTACTTTCGGTAGTGAGAGATTGGGAGAGGGTATTGTTTTCCGGGGGATTTTTTTTTCCCCCCCAAAGCGGAGGGGGTGAGGGGTGCTAGAGGGCTTTTTGTGGTTTGGTGGAGGTACTCTAGTGGGTGAAAGGGGGTGAAAGGCTTGAATGCTACGAGAACGACTTTGGTCTGTAGTTGTAGTACAGGTGCCTCTTGGGAGTTTCTATAAAGTACTTTGTTCTTCGGTATTGAAGCTTGATGAGATTCTTCGCCTTTTTTTATGTTCTACGTGGTTGTTGCTCTTCCTGCGATACTTGTAGTCGGAGGATGGGGAGCGGGGTGAGTAATGTTGAGTAATGTTGAGTGAGGTTGAGTGATGGAGGTAAAAAGAAAAGGGTCATTCTAGAGGAAGGAATCGAGGTTGCAATGCAAATACTACTTACTTGGCTGGGGTATGAAATCTGTCAAGCAATGGATAGGAGACAGCTATCAGCCTCGTTGGGGACTTGGTCTGGTTCGAGATTCCTGTGGGTAGTGGTACACATTTTCTTGGATCTGTGAACCTTTACGAGCCCATCGGAGGGAGACATCTTTTTATTCTTGCAGAAAGTGGTTCTTTCTAGCAGTGTTGGATGAACGTTTGAGATTTGAGGGTATGTTTATTTTCGAGGATAAGACTTGCAAAGAGAGGGTGTTGTTCGGACTTCTTTTTTTTTTCATTCAAAGAGGGGCGAGGGGCTCCAAATCTCTCAAGTGTGAAGACTGAGGCGGTGGTGGGGCGGCGGCGTACATACATCTTGAAATGACGATTGCGGGTAGGAAAACGCTTTGTTGTCGAAAGTAGTTGAAAGATTCAACGAGGTGTGCGAGAGAACTTTTCGTGGCTTGACGAGGAATGGGGGTAAGGAGAGGGGTGTTGTGAATTGCTTGGGTGCTACCTTGGACACGCATGGAGGTGGAGTACTTTGATAAGCTGGGTTTTTGATGGTTATATAGTCAGTCTTGCATTGTTCTTTTAAGAGAAGGGTAGAGAAGCCGTCATAGGCAATGAAAGAGTTCGGGTTGGAGTTGAGTTGGGTTGAGTTGGGAAATGTATTATTTGAGAGGAATGAAATCGAGGATATAAATAATTCGCTAGGTACTGTGGTTTAAGTTCGGTAAGTAACAAGAGAATGAAGTAAAGCCAGGTTCATTGGGGACTCGCATTAGATTTCTGGCTGGGCGTACACTCTGTCCCTGTTGAATTTGAGAGCCTAAGATGATTATTCACGCGTTATTCCCCGGGAATTAACTCCTTGTGGGGATTTTGGGTTTGAATGAATTTTCACATTTCGAGGGTGGCTTTTCTTACGACAACGAGTAGACCGGGCACCGATACGATATTTATCATAAAGATCGTCGATTATTATCACATCACTTCTATCTAATACGATTATTATTGTTAAAAAATTATCAATTATTAATAAATATCGGGTTCTTAATACTAGTACTTTATACTACTTAATAAACATTATATAACTTATAGTTACTATTTAAAATTTACTTTATTATATTAAAAAGCTATTATAGAAATCTTACTTTAATTGATGTTTCTTATAATAAAGGAATTAGTCTCTTAAAGTCGTGAATAATTCTATATGAAATATAGAACTTTATTTTATATTTAGAGACTAAGTATTCTATTAGCTTATAACTAGAAGAACTCTTTTCCTCTAGATTAAATATTTTCTACTAATAAAGGTTTTATTCTTAGTTATTCTTAGAAATCTGATATATTATCAGTTTACTTAATACGATATAATTATTATTATATACTCTCTGAAATCTTATCGATAATATCGGTGCCTAAGTATAATAATAAGAAATTTAAAGAGGCAATCTTTCGGATTTTCTTTCTTAAGCTGGAGGCGAGGTATAAGAAGTCTTTTTACCCTTCCCTAAAAAATTCACATCTTATAGGAGGGAGGTAGCCTGCTTCGTATTATTGAAAGGCTGGACCTTGTTGACCAGGCACAAATTGCTGCTAGTATTGGTTCATAGATACCGCTACAGGTTTCCAAACATCTCTCTTACCTTCTATACCTTTGACTGCTAGTTATATTAGACTCTTTTCACTTGCTCTTTATATATATATTTAGGGTTCCTGTCTAAATCTTCGCACAACTTTTGAATTAAGAGTGAAGATACCAGTCGGGGACCGGTGGCTTTCACTTTCATCTCTGCTGTAGATGAAAGAGGACTTGGAAAGCTAGCTTTCTTATGAGTTATCTCAGATGGTTTACCATATAATTCACTGACTAAATCCGGTTTTAGTGATGCTGAGAAAGGGTTCTCTCCAGCATCAAGTTTTCTCTTCCACTATTTCTTTCATTTATAAGTCACTTTAAACTATGGTTAGCACTCTCTATCGTGAAAATAATGGCTGGATTCATTTCAGGGAATGGTTCTAGTCCAAGGTTTCTTTTCTGCTTCTGCCTGAGAGATTCAAAGTGTCTGAAAGATTACTAGGTATTAATGAATTCTAAGAGGTCGTGATTTCTATGCTATTTCCTCTGTTGACTTACTAACATGAACAAACTCACAGGTTTCGAGGGTTTGTTTGTCTCGGGCGGTAAGAGATCTGAGGAATGTGTTGAACTCGGAGTTTGTCCGTTGCGTCGGTGCGGAAGTACGAGGGAAGTCTTGGGTGTTTTGAATAAAGATCCGATTTCCCAGCCTTGCTCCGCCTCCCGTGTTATCTATCTTTGGCAATTGTCACGAAGCTTTTCCAAAGACTATGGCGTATATTGGCCAGCTCGGTTGTGTTGGATTTATCCTCCTTCAACAGGTGCTGAAGCATATTATTAGCTATGTTTCTCTGCCGAATCGACTAGAGAGGATCGGGTTTACGTTATACAGACAGTGGACTTCTAGTTTATCTCCATGACTCCCAGTATGGAGGAACGAGGCGGTGAGCAAGCTCTGCTAGATTCGAATGACGAATGGTGTGATGGGATGAGTTTTTAGTTTTTTTTGCACGCTGTCTGGGTGTTGTTTGGGGTAGAGAGGGGTAATGTAGGTGCAATTTCTGGCTTTCTGTCTCTTTAGTGGTAGAGAGAGCCAATGCGTGAGTGGTGTCTTGTTGACTTTCAAATTCCCCACTTTACCTGTTTGCTAGGTTTAACGGAGTAAGTTGGGATCTCATTAAGTTTCCTTTCTAAGAAAGTCGGACTCGGCTATGGGACACATTCTGTATGGCAAACCCAACTGGAGAAATAGTCAATTAGGTGTTGGGGAATCTGTCATATGTAGGCTTTTTGTGTTTGCTATGGGAGTAAAGGAGTAAGAGAAACAAATGTTCCGTAAATTTGAGAGGCTGTGGTTTCTATCATGTTCCCCTATTTTACACTAGTTCCTCTGAACTCTTTCGGTTTTCGAGGGTAGGAAGCTATTCGGCAGTGAACGTGTATTTGGAAACAGCACATTGGCAAGACGAAAAAAGTCCAGACTCCATATCCACGACCTTAAACGCACAACCTGAAGAAGAAATATCTAAACCTAGCTTGCAAAATTATCTCCCTCTTCTTAGCCGAAGCTGCCCATGACCGTGTTGGCATTGTTAGGAGCGAAAGGTGCAAAACTACCCTCCCTTCGAGTCTACAGTAGCCTTTTGAACATAAACTTGCCGATGAGAATATACTTACATAGAAACTTTACATCTAGTGATTATAACTAAGGGAGACTGCCTAAGTTTTAGGAGGAGAGGGGAATATGTTAGGTTGGCTGAGCTCTTTTTTCTCTTCTTTTGTTCTGTTGTTGGTCTATTGTTTGGGTTGGGGCTTGTTTAGCAGGAAGTTTTCAATAAAAAGAAAAGGGAGATAAGTGCAGGATAACTGAGTGCAAGAGTGAGCGAGCTAGGTAGGAGATAGTGTTAGGCTGGGGGGGCAGGCTTCTTAATCTTTCCCTTCCCACAAGAACAATTCACCAGATTCCATCTCCTTTCCAATATGTGAATTACTCACTATGGTAGACATTCTATTACGGAAGGAAGTAAAATCGAAATATGGGAAGAGACTTTCCACGCTTCTAAACTTGTCGCATTTCCCTTTACAGTGGAAACGAGCAAGAATAAGCTTTTCGAAATGTCAAGGGTTTAGATTTTATAACTATTCCCTCTCTTACAAGTTATTCCGTATGAATTTATAATTTTAGGGAAGAAGTTAGTTGATTCTCGGTGGTAAGTTTCCACATGAAAGGTTTCGTTCATATATTTCTTTCGTGGTATGCGTGTTCAGGATTGCCTTTTGCAAACAGTCAATTAGAGTTTCAAGGATATAGTGGAGACTATATAATGAATGTGAAAAGAAGAGACCGTATGGGGGTATGTTGGTGTTAGTTTCGTTCTCCTGGTGCTATCCCGGTAGAGGCGAACATTTGGGTTGAGCCAGACGTCATTGGAATAATTAATGATTTGGCTCGTGAATTATTCTAATAGTTTCTTGCTTGAGCAGTTTTCATGTACCTTTCTTTTCTTTTGGCGGCCGTGGGGCTGATTTACTCATCCCTTGCAATGATGAAGATTGTAATTCATCTGGCAGTTTGTCACATTACTATTCAACAGATTCTTTCCTTCAAATATACCACGTAAGTGTGGTGCAGTTTTGATAAGCGGTTTCCTCTTCGCAAATTCGTGAGGGTTAAATTCACAAGAAGTACCGGAGTTAGTTAGTACGCCTTCTGTTCACGTTCGTCCGGATGGTTCGATGTCCAGTTGAACCGTCTGTTACAGCTGAGAAACCGAGTCTAGCCACTCTTTTATTGTCAGAATGCTTAGAAAGACTGCATTAAAATCCACCTTCTCTTTTCTTTTACTGCGTAAGACTAGAACCTGAAATATATATATAAGTTTCGAAGGTGGTTTTGTTTTTGGTGACAAGATATTTGAAGGAATAGCTCAAGTCGGATTTCTCTAGATGTAGATGGAATATTTAGTCTTGTGGATACAATGCTTGAGCGACTTAAAGGGGCGGTAAGCCTAGTTTGCCAAAAAAAGGGAGGGAAATGGCACATGTAGGATTTCATATAATTTATCTCCTATTGTGGGTTTGGGCAGCAAACATACTTTGGTTCTTTAACTTTTCATTCTGCGCTGCTCCGTTTAGAAGTAGCGAATACTTGACAAGATTTTAATTTGACAAAGGTCTCATTTTTAGAGTGGGCAAGTAGGGGGAGTCGGACTCCGTACATTTTCAGTGCTCAATTCTCTCTCTAAACAAGAGGACATCAGCCTTGAAAGTTGACACACAGTCTTTATTAAAAGCGAGAAACTCAATCTGGAGAATGTAGGGACTAGACAAGAGGAGCAGATCTCAAAAGGAAAGAGTATAATAGTATATATAAGTGTTGTTACATAGCACCGGGGAATGAAAAGGTCCCAGAACAAGCAATCGGAAGCTCAAAACGCAAAATGATAAGACCACGGGGGCAATAATTAGAGCATCCCGGGATATTTGGTGTGCACGAAAACCTATTTCCCGTCGGGTAGAAAGGGTTGCGAGAAGGTATTGGGATTCGAGGGTAATGATGGGTGCGGTAACAAAGTTTTAAGTGAAGGTGTTGTCTGATTGAGACGAGATTTGTGAAGAATTTATTGATGTCTTTGGTGCACTCGCTGCTCGTTGAGATGGGATTTTGTATCACTGTTAGATTCCAGCAAGCTGTGCTTGTAAACGAAGGAACCTAAGGCGATAACCCCAACATTGTCACCGCTGTTGCTACATGATAGCTTTGAGGAAATTTATCTCTTCTCAAGTTCTCCATCAACTATTAACAATTCAAATTCACCACCAGGTTGTAACATTCCAATACACTATGTTTCTCATCTGGAAAGTTGGTATTTATCACATGTTTACTTCATCACATAGAGATAAGTACCCCTTAGTACCGTCACTACATCAAATGACGTGAAATATTGTGTCAGAGGGACTGAGTTCTCTTTTGCCAGGTACGGAGCTTCCACTATAGATCTCAAAAGCTGTTCTCATCTCCAATTCACTATAAAGCACCCGAAACCAAGGACATAAATCATGTCGAATGGCCAGTACGAGATAAAACCCCCCAATTGTTGGACCCCATTTATAATGGAAGAGAAGAGAGGGTCTATTCCAATTCATGAGGTAGATTCAAAATCTTTCGCCTAGTTTCGGATTCTAGAAACGAAGTTTCAATTTTTGGTGGTATATTTATTTCCGGCACTGAACGTTTATTCGACAATCAAATAACTGTATTCAAATTACGATTGATTGTAGAGCTGTGTATTCAACTGGCCTTCCCCGTTGTGGGTTTATACTGAGATTATGGCGCAACTGTGGTACCAGTGTGGTCATTTAAGGATTTGAACGTCCACAGGTATTTGTGCTCGGAGCTGCTGTCTAGCCTGTCTGCCTCAGTTATTGCTTTAATATGCTTCTCCGAGGATTGCATTCACTGAATAGTTCCTTACATTTGGTCGGAGAGAGATTGATCTGTATGATGAGAATTGAATGTTGTAGTACTTAGTACTATGGAAACGGTTCATGAATTGAATTGGTTTGAAAACTGGTCCATATCTTCTGAAATCCGCAGGTCTGGAGACTTCATAGAAGTAAGTTGTCCACGTAGGATAATATTTACTTCTCGCCTCGGTAATCGCTTGCGCTTCACGTCTCTCCATATATGCCTCTTTAAGAGAAAGAGGAAGTGTTGATCTCCTTTCTTGATATATATAGTACTTCCAGGCCATAGGAAGACTATTTCTATATCTTTACAACTTCTGTTTATCTCTCCAGAGCATAGAAACAATGACTCTTGTTTGAAGCGTATAAGTAAAGCACGAAAGGAACTCTTTGAGTTTATCCACCAAGAGGTCTCGAGCCCGCTTGTCTTCTTGTTTTGGATCTTCATATATTGGATTCCGCGGTCGGTTGCGGGGTTCAAAGAAGCTACTGCTTGCCTGTACTGGTTTGAGCTCATTGGCTAACTCATTTGTGCTCGAGAGCTGGATAAATGGCTGACCTATGGTCTGGAAATCACCGTTCGGAATTGACATGCAAATTAAGTTTCCCGTATATCTCAGCCTCATCTTCCTATACCCAAAAGTACAAAGATTGATGGAATGGATAGCATCAATGACACTCAATAGTCCTCTTCTGCGCCCAAACCCAGTACATGCCTCAAATTACACCTACTGGCTTCAATAGCCTTTTCCAAACTCTGAAGCTTCACCCCCAGCACCAAAAGGACAGGATCACCACCACTCTCCACCCTAACCTTCTCCTTCACACGCACCTCCTCGCCCTTCCACATAAACAAGCCATCCATCTCATCATGCTCCAACCGTCTCTGAACTCCAATCGCATGCGCAAATTTATTGAACGCAGATGGCGGAGCAGCAGCAGGCTCAAGTACCCGTATAGTGAGTATGAGTGACGAGGACGTGGGAATGAGATGAAGGGAGAGAGTGGGCGGAAGAGCTGGGGCGAAGGTTTGTGTATCTACTATGCACTCGTACCAAGGTGGGTTATGTTCGTTCCCTGCCTCTCCGCTTGTTCGTGGTGCTACTGGTAGTGGGTTTGCGGTTCCTGGCCGAGGTGCCGTGAGGGAGGGACCGGTGAGGACCCCCTGGGCTTCGAGGAGGATGGAGTGGAGGAGGTGGAGTTGGGAGGTTATGAATGGTGCTGAGTGTCGGTCGCCTGTCCATCGCGTTATATCTACACAATCGAGGGCGCTATTCAGGAGTGTTCGGAGGTGGGACAATTGAGGGAGGACAAGAGGGTGAGCTTCGGAGAGCTTGAGGTGGAGTGGTGGGAGAGTCTTGAGTTTTAGTTGGAGGGACTATGAAGGCGATTTTTAGCATTAAACACTGCACTTAAAGGGGGTTCAAGGGAAGATATATCTCTTTCTACTCACTCCCTTAACAATCCTCGTGCCAACCCTCGTAACATGTCCTTTGACCAGCTCACTCTTCGAAGACGATATCACCAGTGTGGAAGATTCCGGGTCCTCCGTAGGCGCAAGTAGCGCATAACAGTCTTCTAAGCCCGCCTTGAATTCCGCAAGCTTCTCTTGGAGGTTCTCAAGAAGCCATGAAAGTTCTCGAGCCTGGTGGCATATCAGTAGAGCTCCGCTATACCTGTTCTTCCTGCGGGAATATGAAACATGCCATGTACCTACGGTAGATTCGTCTTCTGCCTTCTTAAGCTCATCAGCTTGAATATATGGAAATATTGCAGTTGTCATAACGAAGGTAGGGGTTGATATGTAACCAGTGTGTATTGTGTTGATTGGGCTGAGTGAGTGGAGTGGAGGAGGTCACTAAAATCTGGGGGAGCTCTCGGTTCATTCCAGCACCGAGGTTTTGCCGGCGCGACAACATCGTTCACGACAGCTTCATCCCGGCCCAGGCTTAAGAACACCAGAATAATCGATTCAGTTGCAGGTATAGAGCATCATGGTATTAAATATGGCATCGCCAACAGTGTCAGTCACGGAAAACTCTCCGCAATCCCCGTCAGAACTTGCGGAGCAACAAAAACCGAATCACAAAAAGCTTCCCCGCGTCCCAGATAGTTCGCACCCCTCATCCCCTCAATTGTTTCATTCTAACCTCTCTGTAGGCCATAGAATAGTCAAAAGACCCCTCCTCCACCCTCCGGTCTCCTCGCCATACTCAACATCCTCTACTGCCCCAAAAATAATCTATGTCAAAGCAGACTCCCACTTCATCGCAACCACCAAACGCGTCCGCCACTACCTCGCTGGAATCGAAAACCGCTTCTCCAATTCCTCCCAACAAAAAGCCCACAATAACCGCCGAGGGAACGATCGAGGACACGCGAAAGATAAAACCGAGGAACTGCGCGGATTAATGAACGAAAACGACGGAGAATTCTTGAAAAAAATAGAAGAGAATGTTAAAAGAAGGGGTCAGGGCGAGGAAGTAATATTACAAGCTACCGGGAGGGCCATTCCGAAACTTCTCAGTGTGGCTGCTTGGTTACAGAATCAAGGGAATGGTGAGGAGTTTGTAGTCAGGATACGGACGAAGAGTGTGGGTACTATTGATGATGTTGTTGTTAAGGGCGAGGAAGAGGTTTTTGGGGCGGAGAGTGATAGTAGGGTTAGGAGGACGAGCTGTTTGGAGGTGAGGGTTAGATTGAAGGGTGTTTGATTGGGTTCGGTGCAATTTTAAAGTAAGATATCCCCTGAAATAGTGATGCAGAAACTATATGGATATCCGATTCCCCAGTATGACGTAGAAGGGAACCTATAATCCAACTCGAAACGAATGTTGAGGGACTACATTGCCCAGAGGAGAGGAATGAGAGGTATGAGTGAATACGGTACTTGAAACTTTGCCTGGGGCTTTTGATGGTCCGCCATGAGGGACGAATGTTTGGTATATTGGCGATTAGTGAAGCAGACTACATGGTGGAATCGACTCGCCAAGTGTGATGCAAGTAGTACTTGATACAGAGTTCAAGATCAAGGTGAGAAATTCCTTGCTCCATTTCTGCGTGGTGCTCGTTGTTGCGTGGAAGTTTTTGGCTAATCTTTCCTCTTCAGTCACCAAGAGGAGGGGTCAAAATTGCAGTTTTAAACCCGTGTTATAGCTTATCAGGTTTGTTACTGCGCTAATT
The DNA here is from genome assembly GCA_001414345.1 of Hymenoscyphus infarciens. Classification (NCBI taxonomy): domain Eukaryota; kingdom Fungi; phylum Ascomycota; class Leotiomycetes; order Helotiales; family Helotiaceae; genus Hymenoscyphus; species Hymenoscyphus infarciens. The sequence continues at coordinate 73,484 of LLCB01000068.1, read as the reverse complement.
ATATCATTGGCTCGAGCCCCGAGTATATTGACCCGCTGATATCCTAAAGCTGCACTGCCTTGCGAATGTTGACAAGTGAATTTGACTGTCTGTTGACGGACACCCCAAGACAATGATAATTTCCATAAAAGAATGAACCAATCGAATCATTTTATTTCTTGGCTCATGCAATTAGGTGCCCGTCTAGAAAATGGCATTCTAATAAAGGTGAGAGACTCGTTTCCATTCATTGAGGCGAATATATCGAGCTTATTTGATCATTAGGTACTCGAGTCGCTCCTTGATGTCCACCCTCTGGTCTCGCAAACTGGCCTTGGTCTTCCCCTTCTGTTTCTGGTGCAAGGTAGATTTAAATTCTAACGTGATAGAGAGTTTGTACTCGGCTAAATTCAAGTCAGAATCCAGCAAGAGAACACAATCTACAAAGACAGAAGAAACAATCTTAAATTCACTCAACTTTGATTGTCCATTCAAAGACATTGGCCCATTGGTGAGTCGCTAATCCTGGTCACGACAATGCAATTTAAATTTCTCGCTTAGTTCATAGCGCAGTTTTGGCGTATAAATTTTATTGACCCACCCAGAAATTCCCTCTTTGCTCGCGTTAATCCACTCCGATTGGCCGCTCTACCACCACTTTACCTTCTCAGCCCGCTGCTCACAAACCCGAACCACCGCGATGATGTCTGCAGTCAACGTACCGCCGAAGAGGGGCCGAATGGAGCCATCCTTTGACGTTGGTTCTGCCACCATCTCTGATCTTTGCGCCCGCCTCATCAAATTGCAGGAGGACGACGACCACCCTAAAGAGACTGTCTATATCCAGAGGATCCTCATCAAAGAATGGACCATATGCGTCAACAAGGCTCTTACACGATTCCTCGACAAACTTCGATGTCGCAAATGCGGTATTGAGCCCCTGGAGCTAACTCTACTTCTTTCGTTCCCACATAAGATCCATCCGAGACTGCCAGAGGTTCTTTCTGAGGTTCGCAGGCTATCATTGCACCCTGCAAAGCTCTTGGAGGGAATTAGACCGGAGGATCACCTCTTGGAGTGCTTCTATGAAATTGAGTGTGTGTGGTGGATAAAACACTTGAACCGCGACGCGACCTTCGACAGCGAAGGAAAAGGTGAGCTTACTCGAGACTGCCCTTTCCTCAAGGAATCCTTCAGAGAACTGATATATGTTTGATCAACAGTCGTGACCCCCGAAACCGAGGCCCCACAGCTACCTAGAGAGGCGCAACTCCACGTTTTAGCTGCACCGCATCCAGATATTGTGCTGCTTAGAAGAAGATATCTTGCAAAGCACGGTAAACTGACATACAACGGGATGGTGGCAGAGATGGAGCGGGATTCAGCTATCCCAAAATCGGACCTGAAGCCAAGTACAACCCAGCGACAACAATCCCAAACAACAGCCGGAAATCAATCGTCTGGAATCCTGAGCCGAGAAACAACTCAAGCAGCTGATCCAGCAGTGGACCGCAACTTGCAGATCCCACCTGCTCCCGGACCTCCCTCTTCCTCAGCTTACACACCATCTAGAACCCAATCCTCAACTGGAAGTCTCCGTCAAGCACCATACCCTTACCCACAACCATCAGGAGGTCAAGTCAACAGACCAAGGATCCAAGCTACTATACACCAAACTCAAGGGCTAATCCCGACCCCAGTGTCTTCTGTAGTTCCAAACATGCAGCTTCCAGCAGCTTACACACCATCCAGAACCCAATCCTCAACTGGAAGTCTCCGTCAAGCACCATCAGGAGGTCAAGTCAGCAGACCAAGGATCCAAGCTACTGCACACCAAACTCAAGGGCCAATTCCGACCCCAGTGTCTTCTGTAGTTCCAAACATGCAGCTTCCAGCAGCTTACACACCATCTAGAACCCAATCCTTAACTGGAAGTCTCCGTCAAACACAATACCCTTACCCACAACCATCAGGAGGTCAAGTCAACAGACCAAGGATCCAAGCTACTACACACCAAGCTCAAGGGCCAATCCCGACCCCAGTGTCTTCTGTAGTTCCAAACATGCAGCTTCCAGCAGCCCGACCCAGAAAGATATTCTACTCCAATGTTCCACGACCTGACCTACCTAAAGACGTTATTATCGTACCCTATAGGTTTGGGGACAATCGTGGAAGCCTTTACGCTCATACTGATTGGCAAAAAGAAGAAGGTATGTCAGCCACATCTCAAAATAAACCTCGAATTCTATTGACACTCGCAGATGCAAGAAAATTGCGTAAGCGAACTAAAGCTACACCACAATCCTCTGAGCCACCACAAGGCCTCCCCGCTCTTGCACCAGCACCGACACCCTCACCCCGAAGACAGAGCAGCTGGGAAGACCCCCTCGGTAACGAAGCGACAAGATCCCATATCCAAAATCAAGCCAACTTTCAATCGCCAGGAATGGCCGGCCAACACCCCAATCAATTCCGTCAAGCCGAACAAGCTGCGAATATGCCATACCAGCCTATTATGAGAGCAATGCCATCAGCGAACCCGCAAACATCTAGTTTCCCTTCTGAACCTCCCTTCGTTTCTCTGCCCGCATTTGCACAACCGCAAGCATTCCCACCACATCAACGCACAAGCGAAAGAATGGAGGCAATAAAGATACAGCAGAGAACTCTTGAAGAAGCGTATAGACGTAATCAGGAAGAAGACAAGAAATATATGGAGGCAGCAAACGAGAAGCCTGTTAGCACCAACAGCCATACCAAAATTGTAACGACAGACAACGAGGTCTCTCAGTCTACCAGTCAAGACAACGTTGCAAAAACGGGTCACAGACCTCCCGTAAGCAACTTTTCCTTTTCTTCCCCCTTTCAGCTCCTATTATTAGTGGTCGGGAGCAAGTTTCATCCTTACTCACTGCTCCCTGTTTCTGGATCAACGAGAAAAACGTATGCTAATTTATTGCAGCGGGAGAACTCGGATGATGTCGATTCTTTGGGTGGATCAGAGTATGATAGTGGATCAATTGTGGAGCTCGATTAGCTTTCACGATAAAAGCACTGAGAAAATTGGGGCTGATGAATTCTCCTTTGGGGAACAAGTCAGGGATGAGTGGAGGATGTAAGATTATTTCAAAAACAATAGTTAATCGGCAAGAAGCATGAAGCCAAATCCTGAAGGGGCACTGGGATTGTGGTTCACTACTTTCTTGGTTGCTCGTTGAGAGTGGCGGATGAACATTCGTTCTCCTTTACCACTTCCACTAGGATAAACGACTTTATTGCCAACACATTTTGTATTTGAGTAAACAGCAGTCGTGGATTTTTCCTTCTTCGGAGTTAAGACTCCAGATTCTACATAAGGAAATAAACATGACATCAACATAAAAGTTACCTGAGATGCCTCGAGTTCGAAAGTGTACTCATTGTGACCTCGTGTTCCTAAATTCCAGTCGAATCCTAGTTCTCTTTTTGAACTTGTTAATTTCTCAATAAATCAAATCACGACCTCAACTATTACTGTCAGGAGATCAGGGGGTGAACTCAGGTATAGCTTTTTAGTAAACAATTGACATGGAATGCTTCGTAATGCGGACAATAGAAACTATAACGAAGTGAAGAAGAGAGGTGTTTTTGTTGCTAAAGCACTAAAAGCTTTTGAATTGTGGATAGATATTATGAGGTCATATTGAATTAGAGGCGTGGAGCTCGAACCCTCCTATGTGAAACCTAACCATCTACTTATCAGGTCTTCTAGATTCTGTGTGGCGATTTCTAATGAATGGAAGTCAGATGCAACATAAATCACATTGATATCTTTGATTTGATATCAACGAGCTCTCAGCATCATGAATCACCTACCTTTAGGTATCTACATTCACAATCTGAGCCCCGAATGAGTCGCCCACCCCAACCCAAGAACATATAAAAGTCCAGCTTTCTCTCTTGTCATCCCATCTCCACTTTCCCTCTTTTTCAACCGCCATCTCCATAAATATACCAGCCACCATCTCCACCACTAACAAATCAACAATCTACCAACCAACCCAAACATTCCCCAACAATGCAACAAGACCCCAGCAGCCCCAAAACCCTCATCCCCGTCCCCTCTCCGCCCCCAACATCAACATTCTCTCAAGCAAACTGGCTTCAACGTTGGGACGGCGCGGCGGTCAGGCCCTCAGACTGCATTCGTGGTATCCAAGAGGTTTTCGATGCTTCACGTACTTATTGGGTTGCACTTGAGGCAAACGTGTTGATTGCTATTATGGATAAGAAGCTCATTAACGAGGACGTGAGCTTTTCCCCCGTCGTTTCTTTTGTTTGTTTAGAGGTGTTAAGAGGTCGAAACTTTTGGCAAAATGCTAAGGAAATGTAGTTGGAGCGCTTCGAACATGTCAAGGGTTTGAGAAATAGGTATTTAGAAACCGAGACGCAGGAGAGGGTGTTGAACTGGTTGACTAGTGAGGAACTTTATCAGGTTATGAAGTGGTTCAAGAACTGCTTTTTGGCGCTCACTTGAGATGGAAGTCGGGAGACGAAAGGGAATGAGAAGAATGACAGGGCCTGAGGACTGTAAATGACAGGAGCTAGAGCAAGGGATAGCCTGGTATTTGTTAACTGTTCGAGGTAGACGATGGGATGTGGGTTTACGCATGGAGGTTTTAACGATGTTTTTTCAAATGATATGTTTGAACAGGAACTCTAATATTTTCGACTATGTGAAGTTTCCATTGATACACACAATGTCAAGCACTGATGCACTATCTCAGCGGACCCGGTCAGTTCCTTAAATTTAAGCGTATTGTGACTGCGGGCGTAACGTTTGTCGCTCTCTGACAGACAAGAGTAAAATTTCAAGCACTTGTTTTTGCTCGGTTCCGAAGTTAGATTCAATTGCTGGAATTTAGCTGCATCGGCGTGCTCGTGACATTGGAGTAAGGAGCGAGTGTAAGAGACAAAATTGCGAGCTAGTCGTTGATTAGATCAAACGCAAATTTGCTCGCTTGCCGGCCCGTAGCAGACTCTGAGCAATTCAAGAGGCCAATTGAACGCCAGCCCATTCCTCTTATATGTGTTGTGTTGCCCTTGGACTGGTTCAATAGCTATAGCTATAACGCTTTCTGATTCATGAAGTAGGCCGAGGACTCGCTTAGATAAAGTAACATCATCTCAAACCCTGACTCCAAAACTTTACTAACATCGTCTGAATAATACTATGCATCCCTTTTCCATAGGCAATCTTGATATTGTACAGGTTTTTGGAGGGTGTATAGAGCAGAACGCCCAGATCTCTGGACCGAGTCATATTGTATTCCACCGCGCATATCGATATACCCACTGTTCACGGTACCGAAAGGGTCAAAAGTTGTTATTAAACATCCGTACCTGTCACGTAATATAGGTCTTCTTAAACCCTCTTATATATAAGTAAAGAGCAATTCCCCTCTAAAATTACTTAAGTAATATAATTATATCAAACCTTATACTATCCTTTTAATAGATTATAAGCCTAGAATTCTACCTTAGACTTATTAATTAAATTACTACTAAGTTCTTAAATAATTCCTTAACCTAGTATAAGCATATTCTATTAATAGATATATAAGTTATTATAATTTAAAAACAGGATCTCTTATATCTATTATACCTAGTATTACTACCTCTAATTTATCTTAATATATATTATAATAAAAGTACTAAAACACTTAAATACTAAAATACTAGGTCGACCTCTAACCTAGCCTATATAGCTCCTTAGTAGTAAAAAACTTAGTAACCTTAAAGAAGTTAAAAACACTAACCTCTTAATATACTACTTAGATAGCTTATAAAATTATACTAATATAAGCAAAAATTTTAAAATAAATATATTAAAAGAAATAAGGTTTTAAGAGATTACTAAGAGCTAATTTAAGATAAGTTAAGAAAGGCTAAGAGTAGTCTTAAGAAGGCGCTTCTTAGCTTATTAAATAATAAAGAAGATAAGATAGTACTTACTTATATTATACTTTAAACTTAATCTTTTTCTCTACTATATTTAAACTCTTCTTTAAACTTATCTTAAATACTTTTATAAAGATAACCTACTTAAAGACTCTAACTATATACCTTCTAATCTAGAATCTAAATCCAAAACCGAATCTAAAACTAATACTAGCTTTAATACTACTAAATTATCTTTATTAGAAAATAAACTTCTTCCTCTTCTAAGCTTTATAAACATCTTTAGACTCTATACTAAAGAACCTTTACTTATTACTCCTATCTCCTCTACTTCTAGCCTATCTAGCTCTTTTTAATTATATCTACTAAAAATTAAACTTAGAATAATATTTAAGAGCTTAACAAAGCTAACTAAACTAAATAAGAAAGACGAGTTATTAATAGCCTCTATATTAAAGACTATTACTATAAGTAGCTTATTACTTATAAGAAGTAGTAACTAGATACTCTTCTAATAGTATAAGCTATAGGTTCTAGATAAGCTACTATTTTAAAGCTAATAATAGCTAAAAAGAAAGAATATAAAAAAGAGGATAAAGAATAGGTTAAATTCTTAAACGTTAAATCTTATATAATATATAGTAAGTATAGCTTCTTAACTAGGAACTATATTAAGAACAATAGTAATAATATTCTATAACTTCTTATAAAACTTAAGAATAGATTTCGTCTTAAAGAATTAGTATAATTTAATTAACTTATAAGTAAACTCTTATTCTTATAGCTTAACGTCTTTACCTCTATTTAAGAGTATAACTCTTAGTTTCTCTAGATCGATTATAAGCTCTTACTTATCTTACTAGATACTAAACTTAAGAATCCTTAGTTTAATTAACTCTATATATTTAGCCTTACTCTAATATATAATACTTTTAAAAGATATTAGGCCTAGACTTATAACTATATTAATAATACTAGTTATATTATACCTATTAGTAAACTTATAGTAGTAGTCTAAAAAGAGGAATAGTATATAACTATAGATACTAATTGTTGGTATGACTTATGGTTATAAAAGCGATGTAAAAAGAGTTATATTATCGTTCGTGTATACTAAGTAAAGCTAGCTACGATGCCTACTTAAGTAGTCTCTAAGCGAGTGCACGTGTACCTACGTGTACTAATCCGAATTGCTATTTACCTCTTAAATATATATACTGACACTAGTACTTCTTTAAAATGATAGAAGTTACTTAAAACTATTAAAAATCATATATCTAATCTAACTAATTAAAGCCCTTTATTCCCTATCCTCGACTAATGAGGAGGCTTTATTTTAGTCTCTTATTATCCCTTATTTCGTTCTACCTACTCTATAAGGTTGATGTCTAGCTTATTAGTATCGATTAACTTTTATAAGGTATTATAGTAACCCTTTTTAGTTATAGTATTTATAGGATTACTCTTACTATTAATCTATTTAATCTTATTAATCTCTTTTAATTTATATACTTCTTATAAGTATATAATGTTAATTATTAGTTGCTTCTCCTTAGTTATACCTAATTTAGCTATATATTTATAAATAGACTTTAAATTAGTATATGCTATAAGTAGTATCTTAAATCCTAAGATACTTTTAAAAGTCGATTTTATTAAAGCTATAGTGTTAAATCTAGAGCTTATTATATATAATTCTAATACTAAAACACTATGAGTAACTCTCTTATATTTAGTAGAAGACTAATATAAGATATTAGTATTATTGTCTTTATCTATAAAAGTAATAATATAACCGATTTATAATAATAAGTCTTTATTATTAGTAAATGATCTATTAATAAAAGTATATAACTTTAGAGAAGATTTATCTAATTTAATAAATTTAAGTCCTCTTAAAGGATTATTAATTTACTATTAAATTCGCTTATTAAAAAGTAAAATATTATTATCTTAAGAATTAATAGTTTAGATAGTATATAATAAGTTGAAAGCAGTCTTAGGCTAAGATACTATAGCTAAGTATACCCCTCTAGTACGTTACGTAATATATTAATCTTTAGTATCTACTATATATAATATCCCTTTTATATTAGATATCTTAAATAGGACCTTTTATACTAAATCTAAGTGTTTTACATAATTCTAAGTAAGAGATATAGAGCCGTCATAATACTTAGTAATTAACCCTCTATTAAATTTAATTAGATAGTTAATAGTAAGCTCTTCTCTCTTCTTAGACATAAATCCAGCTTCGTTAATAGTAAGCTCTTCTTTATTAGTAAAAGCGTTATTAATAAGTATAAGGGTATTATTAGTTTAAAAGCCTACTATACTAAAAGAGGTATCTAACTTTGCTTACTCGTTATACTAGTATAATTTAGTATATAAAAGATAAAAGTCGAAAGTTAACTATTCTATTATAAGTCTTATAATATAGTATTTATAGTACGTTATAAACTAGTAATTACTAGCTTCTAGAATACTATATAGTAGTCTAATTACCTTAAAGAATATATCTGCTTATTAAAGATAACCTTTAAAAGAGCGTATAAAGAATTTCTAATTTAAGTTAGTTAATAATTATATATATACTTATATAATATCTTAAATAAATACTTATAAGCCTAGAAGTATTATAATAAGTATAAGGATTATTCTCTAGCTTACTCTCTAAATAGTAGGCGCCTAGGTAAGTACTAGCAATTTCCTAGTATTATTATATACTTAGATAACTAATCTTAACTTTGTAAAAGTAAGTACTATACTCTCGAATTTAATATTATCTATAAAGCGTGATTTAAATATTCTAGTATTAAGAGGTAATTCCTTCTAGGTAATAATCTTAAAAATACTATAATTAGTTAATTTATTAATCTCCTTTTATTATAATTTAATATATATTATACTATTATTAACTATAAAAACTTTAATATTATAAGGTTTACTTAAATTAGTAAGAAAGGTTTTAACATTCTTAAGAGTAATATAGTTAATATTGTTAATAAAAGTATCTAATTACTAGAATAATACTTCGATGTCGCTTAGAGGCCTTAGATACTTTTAAGGCCGTCTACGTCTATGCTTTTAGAGAGGTTCTAGTATAGTTTCTAGAACATTAGTGTTTTAACAGATTTATAACTATTAAAGTTAGTATTAAGAGAAAGGTAAATATTATTTAATATCTTACCTACTCTATTACTTAAAAGTTCCTCCTTTTTTATAGAGTTATAGTATCGTTTTAGATAGTGCTATACTAGAAACTTCCTTAGTCGCTAGTATTATTCTAGAAGTTTTAGAAGTTTTAATAAAGTATAGCTTTATAACTATAGATTAAAACTTTATAAGACTACTTAGTAATACTATAATATAGTTCTTATTCTCGATTCCTTAAAGGATAAAAGGTCTTATCTAAGACTTTATATACTCTCTCTATACTAAAACATCTAAATTTAAGAGTAAGTTCTTAACTTAGTTAATTAGTCTATTTCGTATATTAAGAGCTTCTTTAACTTAATAGGATACGATCTACTTTTATACCTTTTAAGTAGCCTTTTTATAGATCTTAGATCTTATAGAAATTAGTTATAAAAGTACGTCGGTTATAGTTATTCAAGTATATACCCTATATACTAATAGAGTAGAGACTAGTCTATTTAGGCCTACTATATCGTTAATTACTTTAAAGGCTATTTAAAGTACTAAACTTTATAAGAGATATAGCTCTTATTTATATATAATATTATATACCTATCAAATCAGTCTATAGTAACGTTCTACTATACTAATTAAATTATATACCTTAACTAGTACAGTTTTCACTATAGTACCTATTCTAGTAGCAAAGTATATAAAGTCTTTTCTAACAAAGTTTATCCTAGCATTTATAATAATATAATTAAGAGGTCTAAGATATATATTAATCTAATATCTTTAGAAAACCTCTTATATAGTCGTTACTTTTATATCTAGTAAAAAGTTACCTACTTAATACCTTATTACTTTATCTATATAATATAAGACTGTCTACTTATTAAAGAAGAAAGTATTAATTAAAACACTATAATTAAATTTAAAGTTATTATAAAAGGTAAACTTAAATTAGCTAGACAAACTTCTATACTTTTAATAGTATTCGCAAAATTTAGTAAGATATTAAAGGATACCTTAGTTAATATAATACCTAGCTCTTTCTAGTATACGTTATAATCTTAGTACTAATAAGTAGCTAAATCACTTATAAAGTTATTAAATATTAATATCTATAAGAAATATTAAATACTCTTATATAAAGTTATATATAACTTCATCCTAGAGTAGAAAAGGGTATCTAAATCGTTATATAATAGAGAACCTCTTAACTTCTATCCTTTTCTTATTCTCTTAGATAAGTACGTTTTAAAGATTATTTAAAGTAATATTTAAGTTATCTATATTATTAATATAAAAGATAAAAGAGGTATTAGATTATACTATATAGAATTCAGCTCTTCTAATTAGTATATCAACTATTATTAATCCTAAAAATAGAGTATATCTCTTACTAAACTAGATATTAAATTAACCCTTTATACCTTTATCAATTAAGACACTTTTAATAAGTCTAATATATACGAGATATTAGTTATATCCTATACTTAACTTTCAAGCTACTCTAGTATTAATTATTATATTAAAGAAGTTCTCTTTTATATATCTTTTAACTATTATTATAAACACCTCCTCTATAAATTTATATATAACATTAGAAGTGTTATTTAAGTTATTTAGGTTTTATAGAATATATCTATTAATAACGTATTTTTATACTAAACTTATTAAATTCGTAGTAAGTTATTTAGTATTTAAATCGTTAATAAATCTTATAGAAGTAATATTATAATAGATAACTTTATTATCTAAGCTAGTATCTAATAAGTAACTATCTTCTTTTAATAGAGTAATAGCTTAAAGTGTCTCTAATATCTCCTCTTCTTAGGTACTCTAAGTATATACTATATTAGTATTATATACCTTTCTAGTATACCTATCTTACTTACTTTTAAAGTATCTAGAATTCTTATTAGTCTATTTAGTAAAGTAACAGTCCTACTCTTCTTAACTATAATCCTAAGATAAAGAGTCGTCCTTTCTATATATATAACACGTCCTCTTCTTCTTATATTCATCTATATTACTAAATTTATTCATACTATATTATCTACTCTTATAGAAGTACCTCTTAGTTATTATAGTTTTGTTTATAACTGTCTCTAGATAGACTTTTATATAGGATTAGATCGAACTTCGTAGGAGAGTAATAGTATTAGAAATCGAAGAGTCTTAGAATAAGGTTAATATTATAATAGTATAATCTAGAACCTTTTTATATACTAAAATTAGCTTATTTAAAAACTAACTATTAGTATAAAAGTTAGTAGAGAGAGAAAATCTTAGTAAATTAAGTCTTAATAACATGTCCTTAAAGTACTATAATATTAATACTCTAAATACTTAAATTATCTCCTATAAATCGATATTATTCTACTTAGATAATTAGCCTCTTTTATAAAGTTTATCTTTAAAGTATCGTTATATAAATATAGATAAAACTTTAAAAGATTAATTATTATTTTTATTAAAAAGTATAATATAAAAGTAATTTAAAGCGTTACCTTTTAGTATAGTAGAGAAGGTAAGAGAGTAAATCGCTAGTAATACCCTACTCCTCTTATATATATTCTTAAATATTATAACTTTAATTATAAAGTTGTCTTCTTTTCTACTATACTTTTAATTATTCTTATATACCTTTATAAGAGTATCTAATATATAAAAGTAGTCTTAACCCTTTAAACTTCAAGAAGGTAATTTATCTTTAAAATATACTATATTTATTTATATTAGTAGCCTTCTACTATAATTATCTTATTACTAATCATGTTCTAAATACTTAGAGACATTATTAAAATCGTCGCTACTAGTATCTTCGCTAAATTAATAAGATATAAAGAAAGAGATCTAGTCATCTTTTAGTAGACCTAAAGGTTAGATTAGAAGTTATACTAGATCGCTTAGGTCTTTCCTTTTAGTTAATAGGATTAAAGTCGTTAAAGGTGTTAGTTATTATAATAATATTAGTTATTATAATAATATTAGTTATTATTATTATTATTATTATATAGTAGATACTTATAAAGCTTCGTCTCTAGCCTTTATCTTAGATCAGGTATTTCAAGCAATATTTTCAACTAGAGGTTATTATTATTAAGGTTATTATTACTATAACTTTTATTATCTTTTAACATATTCTACTATATATTTATAACAGGATCTAAATTCTTTAGTACTAACTCCTCTTAATACTATATCTTTTAACTCTTCATCTAACTACTTAGTTAGGTTAACCTTAGTAGTAGTATTATATAGTGCTTAAAATATAAGTATCTTATATCTATCTATCTTAACCTATATACCTCTTCTACAAAGTATTCGTCGTAACTTAGCAGCGGTAGATTAGTAGATTTTAGTAAATTTATCTTAATCCTATCCTTTAAAGTCTACTTAAAATTCGTCCTAAAGAAGAAGGTCTTCGTTCTCTCCTTTAATATACTCCTCTTCTTATTTAGCTATAAAAATCGTCTCTTCTATTTATATTAACTTTAGCTTTAGTACTAGCTTTAAGGCTTCTTTTAGTACCGAAGTTAAAGCCTTTAAAGTTGTCGGAATTAGTACTAGCGTATCTATTATATTATAGATATTATAGATGTTATAGATATTATTATTACTTAAATTAAATTTAGATATTATCGAAAGTCTATTTATACTTTACTTAGTAGATGAAAGAGATATCAGGTTTTAGGTAAATAGGTGTCTTAGAGAGTATAAATTATCTTAGGAGATAATAGAAGGTCGATATTAGTAATCAGTGCTTCCTATATTAAGAAGCGTTTACTATTTATCGTGAATTTAAACAGTAGAAGAAGTTATAATCAGAGAAGAGGAGTCTACTAGTGATATTAAGTTTACTTTTATATAAGTATACTTATAGTAGAAATACACAAAGTAACTAAGTATTTAATCTATACGTCTACTAATTAGTATTAGTATAACTTATAGTTATAAAAGCGATATAAAAAGAGTTATATTATTATTCATATATACTAAGTAAAGCTAGCTATAATACCTACTTAAGTAGCCTCTAAGCAAGTATACGTGTACCCACGTGTACTAATCCAAATCGCTCTTTACCTCTTAAATATATATACCGACACTAATAATATAATAATAGGTATACTTACTTATAAATAATCTAGAACTAATAAAATACTAAAATATATATACTATAGTAAAATATATTATTTAAAAGTAAACTATATTAAGAAATATCCTTATCTAAAGCTAGCTTATAATAAACAAATAGCTAATAAGGTAGCTATAAAAGCTATTAAATATAAGAAGCGTCCTCGCTTCTAAAGTAATACTTAGGATTAGAAAAAGAAGTTAAAAGATAAGAATACTAAGACTACTACTATAGTATTTATAAGACTATTAGTTATTAACTAAAATAATAAAGCTAATTACTACTCTATCTCTTATTAGGCTTAGATAGTATATCTTATACTAAATCTTAAAGTACTAAGAGTCTCAACGTTTAAATCCTTATTATAAAGATAGATTATTAATAGTAGATACTCTAAATCTATCTATTACTAGAAGTTACTCTTTATAAATCTAGAGCTCTTAGACTCTAATAAACTATAAGTAGTAGTAGGTATTAGTAGAATATAATTACCTATTATCTCTAAAGAAATAGTAAAGTTAGTTATAGAAATAGAAACTAGACTATAAATACTACTACTCTTTAATATACTCTACTACTCTACTTTAAGAGCTAACCTTCTTTCTTTTTTATAGCTATTAAATAAAAGACTCTAGATAGACTTATAGAAAATATATAGATATATTTAAACTCTACTAAATACTAAAACCTTATACGTCTATAAACTTACTATTAAAGATAACCTCTAGATATTAATACTAGGAACTCTTCCTAGTACTATAATTTAGCTTATAGAGCGTAAAAGACTTCTAATACTTCTAAGCTAATATAAGCTTCTACTACGCTCTTACTTATACTCTAAAACATTAGCTAAAGCCTAGATCGTCTATACTAATAAGCTAGTAAACATAACTTAACATACTTACTTAGGATATATAAGTGATAAAGTAATTAAGATACTTTATAAAAGATCTTATAGTATAGATAAAAAGACATATATAGAAGGCTATATCTATACTATCTATATAGAAGGGTATATAAAATTAGTTCTTTATTTAAGCTATATAAAGCTTAGACGTTATCTTATAGAATTAGTATATATAGACGTTATAGAACCTTTAAAACCTAGACTATTTAGTTTTTAATACTAGGTATACTTTTACTATAATAAAATAAAAGACGTAGAAGTCTATAATATAAAATATAAAAGTAATATATTAGCTTATTTTAAGGAATATAAGGCTACTTATAAGCGTTCTAAACAACGGATCTATTATATTCGTAGTAATAATAAGAGTGAATATATTAGTACTACTCTTAGTAAATATCTTAAGAAAGAAGGTATTATACTTAAAACTATAATCCTAAATAATCCTAAGATAAATAGAGCTATTAAACGCCTAGGCTAAACCTTATAGTAGATAGTAGAGATAATAAGAAGGTACTGCTTTAACTTTTATATTAACTACTTTTAGCTTAAATTATTATAAACCTTTATCTATCTTTACTAAAGATGTATTTATATAGTTATTAAAATTTCCCTCTTTAAAGCTATTACTAGCTTATACCTTTATATTAATTATTTAAGAATTATAGGGTTATAGTATATAGTTCTTAAAAATAAGCTTAAAAAGAGTAAGCTTAAAGAGGTTTAAACCTTTTCTAGATACCTAATAGGCTATAAGAGAGATTATATTAAGTAGATCTAGACTACTAATAAGAAAATCGTTTAGGCTAATAATATTTATATTAATAAAATATAAGTTAACTTATAAGAGAAAGAACTAGTATCTAAAGTCCTTGTCTCTAAGATTACTCTAAACTAATAACTTAATAAAGTAGATTCTAATTAATAATAAAGTAAGAACCTTAAAGCTAACTCTATATTTAAAATTAAAAAAGCTATTATAGATACTACTAAAATAGTTATAAAGCTGATTAAGAAATCTTATAAATATAAGTTATAGACTACTAGTAGGATATGCTACTAGGAGATAAAAGATTAAAGACTTATACTTTTAAAAAGAAGAGGTTAAATAAAGAAACTATAAGTATACTTAAGACTAGGCTACTTACTACTCTTACCTAAACTTAAAAGCCTTAGAGTTATAGAGCTATTTAATAATTTAGAAAATAATATCTTAGTACTTTATTAAAATAAAGAAGTAACACCTCTACCTACTCTACTACTACTAAAGCTTATAATTATTATATACTATAATCTAACTATACCTACTACTATAAGAGTATTAAGGTCATAAGTATATTAAAGGTTATAACCTTTTATAAACGACGATAGCTCTAACCTTAGTAGTCCTAAAACCTTATTAGATAATATAATAGACTATATAGATAACTATAGCCTTTAACTAGTACTCTCTTCTAACCTACTACTATTTACTTTTATCTACTAGCTAATTAACAAGTTATAGTTTATAGTAGTACTACTAGCTTAGGTATAATATAATATTTTTAAACTATAAATATATAAACAAGCTTATACCTACGCTAAAGCTAAGAAATAGACAAAGGCTAAAGATAAGAAAGTAGACTCTATTAAGAAAAATAACACTTAAAAGGTAATAGATAGACTAGTAAACTAAAAGGTCTTTATAAGTAGATAGGTTTATAAACTTAAGATAGGTAACAAAGGCTAAGTTACTTAGTATATGTGATAGCACGCTATCCTGAATTATCGGCATTCGTGGAACTGCCGATACCTCTACGACTGCCGATGCTCCTACGACTTATCAGATGGAAGGTGCCGAAGAGAGTAAGGATCGGATGTTATATGTTTCGTTTCAAGGTCTTACATATTTAGCTTTAAAGCCCTTATTGTTTTAGTAGCTATATTAGAAAGGACTCGGTTATTATTCTTATCAGGACTTAGTAGTCTCCGACCTCTTATATATAGATGTTCATACTCGATACAGAAGAAGGACAGTTATTGTTTTCTTCCGTATCAGTGCCTAGTATCTACATACGTTATTCTTCCATACGCACTCTCATATGCCTCTACTATAGTTGTGTATATTTCGTGCCGTTATAGTATAAAGCTCGCTAGGTGGTCTATAGCTTTAAATAAGAAGAGAGCATCGACTTTAATAAAACCTTTACTACTATTATAAAGTCGATAAGTTATAAACTTATCTTTCTAATCGCTACTACTTTAAACTAGGAGATTAAACAAATAGATATTAAAACTGTCTTCTTATATAGTAATATTAAAAAAGAAGTCTATATAGAACTCTTAAATAGTAAAGAGGACAGTACTAAAGTCTATAAACTTAAAAAAGTACTTTATAGATTAAAACAAGCTTCTAAAGTCTAATATAATACTCTTTATAGCTTTCTAAAAACGCTTAGCTTTAAACTACTTAATATAGATACTAGAGTCTTCTACTATAAAAATATTATTATTATAGCCTATATTAACGACTTTCTTATTACTAATAGCTTAATAAAAGAAATTAACAAAATTAAGATAGTACTTAGTTAATAATTTAAGATATCTAATCTTAGACTAGTAGCCTTCTATCTTAGAATAATAGTAACTTATAATAGAAGGCAACGTACTCTTTAATTAAGATAATACACTTATATTAAAAAAATACTTTATAACTTTAATATACTTAAAGCTAAGATATATCATATACTAATAGAAGTAAATAATTATCTTATAAGTATCTTTAAAGACTATAAAGCGTCGAAGACCTTTAGACGTTAATATTAGTTTATAATAAGCTTACTTATATACACTATACTTAGTACTCGACTAGATATTACTTACTCTATATCTATTATAAGTAGATTCTTATCTAATCTAACTAATAAATATTAGATAGTAGTAAAACAAATTATATATTATCTTAAGAGTACTATAAGCTACGACTTAGTATTTTAAAGTAAGCTTAAGAGACTTATAGGCTATTTAGATACTAACTAGGCTAGATATTATAAAACTAGATAATCTACTTCTAGATACCTCTTTAATATTAGTAGTAGTACTATCTTATAGTTATTTAAAAGATAGGCTATAGTCTTGCTATTCTTATATAAAGTAGAACTTAAAGAGGAGATAAATACTATAAATAAAGCTATTTAGCTATAACGTCTCCTAGACTAGCTTATTCTAGAGACTAAACTAAGAGTTACTATAGTAATCCTCTATAATAATCAAGAGGCTATAACACTTATAAAAAACCCTATCTACTATAACCGTACTAAGTATATTACTACCTAAGACGCTAAGGTTAGAGAAGCATAAGCTAAAGAATATATAAACCTTATGTTTATTAGTATAAAAGAGTAAGTAGTAGATAGACTTATAAAATCTCTTTCTAGGAATGCTTTTAAGAAGTTCTAATTCTTAATAGGTATTAAGAAGAGAGGTATCTAAAAGCTTAGTAAGGTATTACTATTACTCTATACTCGCTTAAAATACCGTAGAGCTATATCTAATACTTTAAAGAAAATAAAGAAAGGTTATATAATATACTCTTTATATTTATACTATTACACCTTTAAATACTAAAGAATAGACCTAGTACTTAAAAAACGTTTTTTATTATAGTTTTTAAAAGTTATATAACTATATAGTATAAATTATAAAGGGAGATTATATTACTAAGACTAATAATCTATATTACGTAGTTAGCTACCTAGCGTCTTAGCTATTATATTAACTACCTATATATATTTAACACCTGAACATCTTATAATTAAACTCTCTCTATTATTTATAAAACTATCTTTTTTAAAATACTTATTCTACTTAAAAATGTTAAATACTAGAATCGTCTCTAGTATAACTCTTAAGAAGTTAAAAGCTATTACTCTTTTAAAAGAACTCTTCTTTAACTTTATAGATATTAATACTCGATACTTAAAACTCCTATTACCTAGAAGTCTAAAGACTAACTCTACTAGTTATAATATCTAGTATTACTTATCTAAAATTAATAGTAGCTATAATAGAGTATACTTACTCTACTAGATTATATAATACTCTATTACCTATTATATAAAGTAGGAAAAAGTAAACTAGTAAGATAATATAAATAAGTACTATCTACTATTTAAATACTTCTTATATATTTTTAGTCTAGACTAAATTAAGTCTTAAGATATAATTATTATACTTATAGTTACTTAGATAAAAACCTAGGTTAAAATAAATTAGTTATAATACCTTACTATACTATAGTATACCTAGGTTATAGTTATTAAATAAAAACTCTTTATAGGTCTACGACTCTTTATTCTAGACGCTAATACTAAAGTTAAGTATTAAGATACTAATATCGTCTCTTTTATAAGTCTACTTAGTATATAAAGAAAATTTATTAACTATCTATAAAAGAATAGAGATATAAGAAACCTTAATATATAAATTAGTAAGAGAGGTAATACTAGCCTAGTTAGGAGATGTCTAGCTATCTTAAGTCACTTTATTTAAGACCTTATTAGTAACTAAGACTACTTTAAATAGTAGCTTTAGAGTCCTAGTTACTTTAAAGCTACTAGCTTTAAATAGGTTACTCTTAGTACTTAAATCAACTCTTACGACTACACTCTTCCTATTAAGGTACTAATAGATAAAGTTATTAATCTCTGTTCTTAGAAGCTCTTAAAAGGAAGAAAACCTATTCTAGTAGACCTAGCCTAGGACGACTCTAAGAGTGAATAGGTCTCTAATAACTACCTTAGATATAAGAGTACTAATTTAGACGATATCAAAGATAAGGATATAGAACCTATAGGAGTAGTAGAAGTAGTAGAATCTATAGAAATAGTAGAACTTATAAGAGTAGTAGAACCTATAAGAGTAGTAGAACCTATAGAAGTAATAGAAGTAGTAGAACCTATAGAAGATATATTACTATCTACTATATAAAGTCTTAAAATTAAGCTGTCTCTAAAACGCTGTTATTCTAATACTCTACTACCTCTACTATACTAGGCATCTACTATACTTTTTAAAGAAGCCTTTTAAATACTACTCTAACCCTTACTAACGAGGCCTACTAATATTATATATACTAAGTATAGAGGACTCTTAATTAAACGTTTTACTAGTATATAAAGGCGTATTAAAAATAATAGTACTAAGTATCTACTTAGTATTAATTAATCGATTAAAGTTAAAGTTAAGCCTAGTACTAATACATCTAAAAGACGAGATAAAGACGTAAAGCGTAAGCGACTTCTTATATATTTAAAA
The DNA here is from genome assembly GCA_001414345.1 of Hymenoscyphus infarciens. Lineage (NCBI taxonomy): Eukaryota > Fungi > Ascomycota > Leotiomycetes > Helotiales > Helotiaceae > Hymenoscyphus > Hymenoscyphus infarciens. The sequence continues at coordinate 54,081 of LLCB01000068.1, read as the reverse complement.
GAGTATATTAAGGATTAACTAGACTAGTTAACGGATTTCTACTATATCTTAGATAACTACGACTATGTAAATAATATAAGTATAGGAGGAGATACTATACTAGGTAACTTAACTATAGAAGGTGTCTTAGTATATACTATAGATATAGAAAAAGAAGACGAAGTTAATATCTTAAATTAACTTCTTAAAGGACTCTAATTAGTCTTCTTACTTATATATTCTTCTCTAGCTTTTTATCCTTTAAAGGTTTTGCTAAAGGTTTATTAAAGTATATTAGTATTATAATCTAGGAGTGTTTAGATCGAGTAAGAGTATTAAATATCTATACCTATTATATAATGTAGGTCTTCCTAAACCCTCTTATATATAAGTAGAGAGTAATTCCTCTCTAGAATTGCTTAAGTAATACAATTATATCGAACCTCATACTATCCTTTCAACAGTTGTAGAGACTTTAACGTGGGTTATTACTAAGCCAGCGCAAATTTCACCATGGCTAGTCTAAAATATTACACTAGTTCTTGTAGAGGCCTACGACTATGATGGAGTAACATAATGGAAGGTCGCGACCGACTTTGTCAAGCGTCCTTCTCCGTTAATTGTGACATACCATGCCAATGATTAGGGGGGAGGGCAGAAAGTGTGGGGAAACTATCGGGTATGTTTAATTCATGACAAGCCTGTTCTAGTATTCGAAGCATTGCGCCCGTTTTCCAATTTCAACTTTTCAACTCTACGAAAATTGACCAAATCGCCCAAGGAGATAGGATTATGACAATTTTCAATTCTAAGGTTCGTAAAACACTCGAGGTAGATTCTTTTTTTGCTTAGGTAGAACACTCTGCCTGTAAGGAGGCGGTTTTTGTAACACCCACCCTCTCTTAGACAGTGGTTAGTTGAGTTGTAGCAGAAGCTTATTATTAAATTTTCCCAAATTCCCGCTATATTATAAAATTAAATCGCTAGCTATCAAAGTATAGTAAAATTCCTATAGGAGAAAGTAAGATAAGAGCTAAAGTATATCTTAAACTATTATCTATTTTAGCTGCCTCTTAATCATTGCCCTCTTCTCGAAGAACAGGCTCAAGCGGACGGTTTCAAACATGACAGTTTGGGTAACGAAGCTAGGCTTGGAGAAGTGCTATCGAATCCTGCAAACATTCCATTCGCCGATGGGACTTCAGTCACTGTACTCGAACCTCCCGTTTCTATACCGCGGCGTTTAGGTAGCCAGGAATTTGACGTCCTTGATGCTTTTTTTATAGCGATCGATTTGGAGTATAGTCACTATTCTCCAAAGACTGGGCGTATTCGATTGAGAGAGGTTGGAATTTCGATGTTCGACACCCGTAACCTATATCACCAAACTGGTCATTTGGATGATGCGATATCCACACGGCATTATCGTACTGTCACAGATACTAGAAAGTTTATTTTCGGGCAAACAATCGATATTTTGCAGGACGAGCTTATTACGGTGCTTAAGCGCCTACTTTATATTGAAAAGACCCCTCTTGAGGAGATTCGAGATCTCATTCTTGTTGGCCATGGTTTTGGTTTTGAGATTAAGGCTATGAAAGGCCTTGGAATTGACCTAACACTAGTACCATCTGTTATTGAAATCTTTGATACAGAGTTTCTAGGATATGAGGTTTTTGGCAGAGACTTCAAATGTAGTCTAAGGTTACTAAAGAGTTTAGGATTTTAGGGGAAAGTTTTCATAATACAGTAACGATGCTCACTTTACTCTTCGAGCTATGTTGCTACTAGCAATCTATCGATACGACCTCTCTAAACTAGATAGAGCACAGAAGGAAGTTGTAGAGAGGTATAAGAAGCTAGCAAAAGTTTAGAGAGTTTGGATCTTTAATCTATTACAAGAATAGTACAACCTCTTAGTCAAAATAGCATAATACTCGTTTTCGCTAACCATCGCCATATATCTTCGTACGTAGGAGGCTTGTTTCGTGAGGATCTTAGTAACTTATAAGTAATATTAATATCTTGACCGAATATTAAGCGAGTAAGAAGAGGATCTTCTCCGCATAATTCATTTGAATTAACTTATTAGCCTGCTTAGGTCCAAAGTTGGAAATGGATATAGGTGAGAGTAATTTTGCTTTAAGATTAAACAGGTCTTTGGGACCCGTTCGGGCTCCAAGAGACTGATTGAAATCCCGGCCCAGCTTACTACCACGCAACCTACGTTCGCACACTGCTCCTTACTGGTGCAAATGCGAAAACGAAACCTTCAGAAAACAGAGGTCAAAACCTCAAGTTTCCGAGGTGTTTGGTTCGGTATCAATCGACTTATGAGCAAACAGCATCAATCCAAAACATTCCATCTTCGGTGTTGGAACGCAAATAACAGAGAGCAAGATCCACAATTCCTGTGACGGTTATCTTTTGGTTGTTTGGAATTACAGTATGCGAAAAGATTGCCAACCGCCAAGTGAACAACAATGCTTTGAACTTTGGATATTCGTTGTGCGAGACATGAAATATCTCACATTCCAAATTGTCGTAAATGCTCCCCGGGAGCTGTTTTAAGAGTCTGATCTCTCGATTCTCCAAGTCCATTGCCTTATACTTAAAAGGTTCGAGAAAGATGAGCCAAAAACGAACTTGAAAAAGAAGAACAACAAGCTGTAATGTAGAATTGACGGGATCGTAAGCATTAGTAAGGCCTCCTTTGACGTTGGAACCTTCTTCGCTATCTCAATCACCAAAGCATCAAAAGGTTCCTAAGCATTGCTTGAAGAGAGTTGTTTTCCCATTGCCTTCGTAGCCCACCGCTAGCCATAATAGATATGCACTTTTCAATATTAGTACGAAAGACAACGTCACGATAAATATCTGGAGCTTTCGTCTGTGCAATTTTGATAAAGAAGTAGAAAGAATAGAAAAGGAAGAAGGGGATTTGCGGCTGGTTTTCTTAACGCCCAACGTAAACAGCAAGTACCCGAACATGTGATCTGAAGGAAACATCGTAACTCGCTTGGAACCTGAGCTATGAGAGATATTTCTGCCCTGACGACTTCCAAGAAAGACACTGAAATGAGTTATACCTAGCGAGAGTATCATTGGAACTGAGAGATTAAATTTAAAACCCCCTAAGCGAATCCCTCCCAGATTACTGAACACGATGGTTACTGGACAACGCCATACCAACTTAATTACTCAACACAGAGCTCAAAATACCGCCTCCCAAAACAATTCGTCATCTCAATATATACCTCGATTGGCTTGAAATGCAGTTACTCAGCTGCACAGAAAGCATATCATTGGAATGCTCCGGTTACTCAAAGCGAGTAATCAAACAACGCTACGCACGATAATTTGTAAGGTTGAAGCCTGGTGGAGATATGGTCAGAATTTGAGCGTTGCTAGGGATTGAAGAATGTGTATAAAGGGAAGTGGATACCCTCGATGGGGAGGTATTATCTTTTCTTCCTCAACACCAAAAGTTGCTAAGACAACCGAACTAAAACGAATAACAAATAAATAACACCAAAGCAAAGAAGACCAACAGCTTTCGTACTGTAAATTAGGAGAACAATCAACTTCATATTCCGCACCCTACAATGTCGGGAGATCTCATCTTGGTATGTACTCGTCCCATGTTTTGCTCAGCTCAAAACTGATGTTTTTCTAAGACAACTGGAACCACTGGTTTCATTGGATTTGCCGTCCTCACAAAAGCCCATCGAGCAGTTCGTATCGCTGTCCGCAAAGAAGCTCAAATCGAGACCTTAAAAAGTCATGCTCTCATCCGACCATTCGCAGACAAACTCGAGGGAGTCGTGGTAGCAGATATCACAGTAGACGGTGCCTTTGATGAAGCATTGAAAGACGTGGTCGGAGTTCTACATTTGGCAAGTCCCTTGCCTAACCCTGTAAGTTTTCCCGACAGTTGTGAAATTGTGTAGTACTAATAAAAACGCAGCAATTCGAAGACACGGAGAAAGAAATCATCTAACCTGCAATCAGAGGAACGCTCAGTATAATAACTTCAGCGTTGAAGTTCCCCAAGAGTAAGCGTGTAGTTATCACAAGCAGTGCTGTAGCGATTATGCCCGATCAAGCCATCGAGCCCTCCAATCCACCCATCGTCTACACTGCCACAACAAGAGTCACACCTCTCCCACCACCTCCTTATTCCACCGATGCTTGGGCGGCATATCGCGTTGGGAAAACAATTTCTTTAGATGCCACCGAAGAAACCCCAATTCACTATTATCAATTTACATCCCGGATATGTCTTCGGAAGAAATGAGCTTTTAACCAAACCGGAAGACTTATTGGGGGGTAGCAACGCCCTTGTCATTGGAATTGCCTTGGGTGCAGTCAAGGGTGCTAAGCGCGAAGCGTTTACCACTCCCATCACTGATCTTGCTCGAATCCATGTCGAGGCTCTCGACGACAAAATTGTCGGAAGTCAGGGTTTCTTACTCAAAGCCGGGAAGGACGGCGATAAGGTGGATTTCAAGGAAGTGAACGAGATTGCGAAGACTTATTTTCCAGGTGCTGTCGCTGAGGGAATTTTAAACCCGGTTAGAAGTACTGAATCGGTTTACCAAGAAGTGGCTAAGAGTTCGACAACAGCGGCGTTTGGGCCTTTGGAAACGTTCCGAGAGGCTGCTAAAGCTGTGATCGGTTAGTATGTTGAGTTGAAGAGAAAAGCGGTAAAGGCCTGACTGTGGGTTTTTGGAAAAGGGGAAGAACCCCTCCGGAATATAGGAGTGTAGTTTAAAGATGGTTGGGGTTTGATGAACACTTAAATACTAATCCACTTTTCCCTTTTTTTTTGATCTAGAAGCTTGCCCTTCAACTTCCGAATCATAAATGTGACCCCAGACTGACTTGAGAGTTCGTAAATAATTGGTTGCGTCGCTCATCCGGCCACACCATTAAACCACGATAAACTGTATGGAAGGTACGGGAGTCCGAGGTGGGTATACTGCAAGCAGGAAGAGACTCATGCCTTCTCTTTTTCATTCTGGTTTGTTACGGTCGAGGGAAGGCATATCCTCCTCCTTATTTCGAATCCCCTTCCTACTTATGGGCAAGGGACGACCTCAAGTCCCTCCTATTTCCCACTAGGGTGCCCCACTTTTGCATACAGCTGCAAGCGACCGGGCTTGCTGGTTTTTGAAGGGGAGGCCAACCGTCAAGGCTTTTCTCAACCCAACACCATAGAACACCATAGAAGACGAGTCGCTCCTTCCCTCTTGTTGGGCACCGTGACGAGAAATGGAAGACACGACCCTCAGAGGAGACAAATGGGAGAAGGAACGATTTCAACAATCGATTCATTCTGGGCAAACCACATACATGGGCAATCTCCCTTGTCATTTGGGGTATCTAAAAAAGAGCTACCGGCGAACACCTGTTTCTCAATGCGAAATATGCCAATGTTATTGATTTGAGTTCCATACGTTGTCGTATAATCTGGGTGATTTTTTAAGGATGAAATTCGACTAAAAATCCTTATAACATGATTTGAAGTCAAATTGTTGATTATGGAAAGTTACAAGTAAAGTTGGCCTGTGTGAGTCGTTACAATCTTGTCTCAAGTAGAGGGAACCTCTTAACGCGACCTATTCTAGACTAGGTAGTCTTAAGTATAAATCCCACCCCCTAGGATTCCCTTCCATATACACGATTTTTCATCGTGAAAAACGTATCGCGGGGGTGATTCTGAAATCAAAATTGTTTTGCACTTGAACTTGCGCAGACTTTGACAAGCCTCGTGTTCTGAGAGCATCGCGGTATCGGGAGGCCATGTCCTCCGTTTTCGGCCCATCTCGTTCTCTTTCCACCAGTTTACTCACCTGTGAGTCTCTCCTGGATGAGGTAGTTGAAGACACGACCAAAACTGGGTTTATGCTCGGAATGTTTGCGAAGCAGAATCTCCTCGCTCGTTGGTGTTGTTGAATGTTCGAGAAAGGCGTGGAAGGAAATCCCGAAAGCGTTCTCCACGCATTTGCTAGAGGACTTCTCAAGAAGGGGAACGTTTGTCTTCTACCGAACGGAGGGACTTTTACGGCAAACCATAAGATAGTGAGTTTTCCGACTGTATTCACGTTTGGGTAGAGTTGACCATGCCATAGGATTGATGTTATAGGCGCCATGACTCTCGAGTCACTACTTCTCTTCTCCTCCGATACATTTGATAATGTCTAGAATGGAGTATACTTCGGAAAGAAAACCCCAATACGAGCAAAGAATATAATTAAAACCCTCCATCTCATCACAGGCTGCCGAATCCCCCGCTTTTTTCGCGGGTACCATCTTTCAATGCCACAAATGGCTTTCAGAAGGCATTAGTAAAATCCCAACCTCAGATGTTACCGGACTCGAGGAGCTACATTTCCACACCCGTCTCGATCACCTCGAAAGATAGTGTATCGAACTACGAAACTAAACTCTCAGAGAAACAAACGACACTCTCGATCTCATAATCGCCTTCTCCAACGCCTCTCTCATCTATATATGTCTAATAACCCGAGGCTGCCAACGACGTCTCGGCATGTTGTAAGTTCTTTCTCAAAGAATAAGAAACGTAATTAAATCCAGAGACTAGCTAGTAGCAGAGGAAACACTTCCCAATCTATCACTTCGGATTATGCTAGTAGCTAGTCTAGCTCTCGGAGATGGAGACTAGAAAAGGTGGTTTAATCGAAGGGTTGGGTCGATTAGTGAAAGCATAGGGTTGTTTACGGCGATTGAGTTAGCTAAGAGGGTTAAGTCTTTTTTGTAGGTGGAGACTTTTATAAGTCGTGAGGGGCTTTAGCAGAAGGGTGAAGATGCGTTGAGGATTGAAATGGAGAAATTGTGATAGATAGTGGTGAGTGTCTTTAGTTATTACATGTTATTGTCTCGCTCATTGTTCTAGGCAAGATTGCCTATAAATAATATGTCAATATTCTAAACTCCCCCGACCGAATCAATTATACGAACGGTTTGGGATGACTGGTAATCGATGGATCTCACTAAAACACATCTATTACTCCGGTACTGATTTCTCAACTAACATTACCGGAACGACACCAGCACATGCGAGCAAGGTACTGACTGAGATAGGGGATCCTTTCGGTCATTATTTAAGTTTACTAGTGTATCAGACATGAAAGTAATTAAGTCGAGGTTGGTAATATAAAGCTGCGAACATTCGCTTTCTCGTTTTGCTTTATTAATAAGTTAACATCAGCCTGGAATGTGTACCCGTATATACGCTTCCGCTGGGTTGGTTGTTTTGCCTTCGCCGAACCGACCCCCTTGGTCGGGCTAATAAGTCCTGATTTCTTCGCCACAGAGTTCATCTTCTTAGAAGAAATTTATATAGAACACAACATAAGAGTAACTAAACCCTGGGTTCAAGAGGAAGTAAGAATGAGAGCAAATAAATACGCTTCTAGAGTGATTGCTAAGGTAAACTTAGGTCCACTTTACGTGTATCATAAGTGAATTAAGGCGTAGTTGGACTGTCTTACTTCTTACAGATAGTTCTTCGAGAGACCCCGTACTCGTTGCCATGGATCGAAACGGGTGGCTTGAAAATAAAGAGAAAATAGTGTAAGAGACAGCAAAAGAAGATAGTAAAGAAGCGACTTCGTTCGACACCTCTTCTTTTTGCCGCTCCAGAAGTCCACTAAGACTGAGATCATGGATACCGGGATGAAACGACTAGCTTTAATTCAACTGATTTTGGCATATAAAAAAGCGAACTTGAGTGGCAACTTCCATGGCTTCAAAAGAAGAGAAAGATGATGACTTCCGGTCTATATCCCGTCCGTTCGAGAATAGTAGCTCTAGAAATCTGAGTCTTTCTTCCGTCAGCTCGAGAGGTTATTCCCAGAATCCAACCTTACAAGACACACGCTCAAGCCCTCTGAAGAGAAAAAGAAGGTTAAGCCTTAGTATCCTGGCGGTGGCATACAAAAAGAAGATACACTACAGTGAGGAGAGTATGACTATTGACTTGGGACTTTAGATACCTGGAATTCGCTTACTTACCTCAGAGTTTCGTGTACTTTCCCTAGCATATGTTGCAGCTCTCCTGCCACTATGTATAGTCGACTTTGCAGCAAAAGCGGAGAATGTGAAGAGCAATATACTCACGAAGAGTTAAGCCTGAGGAGAAAAGTGTTAGTTATTATAATTGCTGATTATAGCGATGTCTTACTTAGTAGTAACAATTGTACGAAATAAGTTAGAACATCACTTCTTGAATTCACTTCTTACGTATCTCAAAATTTGTCTCTGACCCACGCTTTTTAGCTTCTTTCAAACGTTAAGATTTGTTTAAGTCTAAAACGTTCATTTCCTAATATCGAACGTTATATCTTTCTTCGGACGTTACTATTCGTTTAGGCCTAAAACGTTTGTTTCCTAATATCGAGCGTCGTATCTTTATTCAGACGTTACTATTCGTTCAGGCCTAAAACGTTTGTTTCCTAATATTAAACGTTGTATCTTTATTCGGACGTTACTATTCGTTTAGGCCTAAGACGTTCGTTTTGTCTAAAACGTTCGCTAAATTATATCGAACCCTAGATCTCTTATCGGATATTAAGATTTGTTTAAGTCTAACACGTTCGCTTACTTCTATTAAACGTTATATCTTCTCTTAAAGTTGAACATTTTGAATATTAAATTCAAGTGAAACGTTGTTTAATCTCTCTGAGGCTATACTCTCTAATATCTTTATTATATACACTATTATATAATTCTTTATTTAGGTTTATTATTGTAACGGCATGCTGTTATCCTAGATAGCTGGGAGTACCTGCCACATATGAGGTTTCGGCAGTTGTTGTCTTATATTGTCTGTTTTAGGAAGGTTACGTAGATTCGGGCTTTTGTATTAGCCGACGTATGACGTTAGTCGGTTTCAGACCCTTTTATATAGTCTGAACCTCTTATATATAGCAGCCTACTCTCCTAGAGTCAGAAAAGGCTAGTTTAGCCTTTTCTTCTATATTAGAGCCTAGTATTTATATACGTTATTCTGCTAAACGCACTTCTATATACCTCTTCTATAGTTATATATATTTTATGCTATTATATAAAAAGGCTAAACTCTTCTTTACTAGTGATAGTCTAAATAATATCTCTTTCGAGCTTTTTATCACTTCTTTTATTTTGAATTCGAAGTCGATAATATACCTGTTTCGCTTTAGACTAGAATCGGACTAGAAGGGTAATATTTCTTAAATAGCTAGGTAATTAGAGACTATCTAGACGGCTAGTGACACTAGGGTTTAGTATCTATATAGACAGCTAGTAAAAATCGTGTTATAGACACGTTAAGAGATTAGAATACGCTAAGTGTTCCTAAGAATCCTAATAACCCTAGGATTAGTGAATAAGTCGACTTATTATAGTTATTATAAAGGGTTGCGCTATTCTATAGCCAACGCTAGCAGGGGTCCCTAGCCTGCCAAGCACGCCACCACGTGATTCACCCCCTTATCCTCCTATTCACCCCCTTATTCTCCTATTCACTCTAGAAGTATTCTAAAACCCTTTTATATCGTATATATATATTATTATATTTCTGATTACTAATACTCTAGAAACTATAGATATAACTTAAATAGTCACTTAAAAGTGCCTAAAACCAGTTAAACTAATGAAAATATCAACTTCTCTAAAAAGTGGGAATAACCTCAGTTTTGCCTCCTTAGGGTATCGCCCAACTTCCAGACATGTTCCAATAGTAATAGTATAAGGCACTTGTCTTTTCACTAGGGGGCTAGCTCCCTAGACCCCCTAGTAGGAGGGACACCCTCCTATACCTACCCGTTAAGATTAAGTACGATTTATATAACAAAGTAAATAAATTCAAGCCTTTTACCTATTCAACGTGAATAGCGGATCGCCTATAAATTGGTAGCCAGATATACCTATTTATAAGCGCTCGATCTAATACCGATACTTCGATATCAACGCCTTCAATTCCACCACTCCCTAAATTATAGTACGCCGGTCGACGGAACGTAGTTGAATCGGATACTAGAAAAGGTAGAGGTATAGGCGGAAGTTAATAAGTAGATTACTAGAGACTTTAGTACAACCTTTTACGAAAAGTGGTAGGAGAGCATACTAGGAAAGGGGCGCTTTATTCGATTATACATAGTTTATTGATTTATTGTTATTACGAGCTTTGTTTACTCTATTTATGCCACTTTTTTAGGTGGGACTAGTCCTTTTTAGGAAGGTGGTGGCGATTGTTTTCTAGCAAGAGTAAATATATTGAAATTTCGCTAATTTTATACGCTAGCATAGTACCCATGCTAGCGTTGGTTACAGAATAGCGTTTCCTATTATAAAGGCCTCTAAACCTAACCTTACCTCTCCCCTCTCTCTAAAATCGACATTATGTTAACAGTTCTGCTACGAGGCGTTGAACGACCTTCTAAGGCTACTTCTCTTTTCGAAAGACCTTCTAAACCCTCTCTAATCTATAACCGTACGCTGAAATAATAAGAGCTTAGCCTCTAAAGACAACCTTTCTAAATTTAGACGATATATAGATAATAGGTAGATAAGATAGAGGTAAAAGGCATATAAAGGATAAAACGATTAGTTAGAGAGATAGAGGATAAAATTATAAGCGAACTTTGAAGTTAAAAATCTCATCTCTAAACTCTCTTCGATCCGACCCTTATTCGACCCTCCTTTGCTTTTAAGCTCTAATTTAGACCTCTTTCGCTTAAGAGACATAGCTAGCCCTTATGCCTTCTAACTTATCTAACACAGTATCGAAGCCTCTTCGAATACTCTCTAACCTTAACAAAAAAGTAAGATAACTAAAAAGATTAAACCTTTAGATAATAGTATTTTACTTATATACTAATAATAGAAGATATTAGTATAAGATAGACTCTATATAAATGCCGACTACTATAGTTTACCTCTAATATATAAAGCTCTTATTTAGAGTATAATAACTAGACTAGCTAGGAACTACTTAGAGCTTAGATATAAGTCAGAGTCGGTTTAGAATACTTTCTAAGATTAAGAAGAGATAGTTACCCTTTTAGATACCTACTTTTTAACTAGTTATAAGATAGAGAATACTTAGAACGCTTTTAAATCCTTATAAATAGATAATAAAGATAGTCGAATTTAGTTCTACTATGTAATATTAAGTAACAACCTCTTTTAAGAATACCCCTCTTTCTGAAAGCCGCCTAAACAGCACCTGTATACTAAGATCTAGAAGATCTTAAAGAAATAATAACAGTTAAAGAGACTAGTAGGACTTTTTAAATATAGACTAGATATAGTTAGTTATATAAGCTTTAGAAGTAGAAAATCAAGAAATAAGGAATTAGCTAGCCGAGCTAGAAAGACAGATAAGCAATCTTATATTTTAAAGTTAATAAATCGCTACTCTAAACCCTCTCTAATCTAATCCTCTTTTAAACTCTTAATTAAACCCTCTCCTACTTCTAAGCCTAAATTCATACCTCTTTTAGCTATAAGCAGCTACCTCTAATGCCTTCCTACTACTTCCCTTGAATTAGATATAAATCAGTTAAGATACGCTTTCTATTAGAACAAAACTTAGAAGTAAGCTCTTAGCTAAGTTATTGCTATTAATCCTAACCGAACATTATCTAACTCTACTAAGCTTCCCTCGAACCTCTACTAGTAAACGATTAAAAAGACTACGGTTATATACTAAGTCTCTGCTAGTATAAAGGCTAAAAGAGATAGAAGTTAAAAGAAATAGAAGTGGAATTAGAAGAAGATTATACTAAAGAAACGTTCGCTTTTTAAGTATAGTTATACTTAGAGAGAATAGGAACAGTTCTTTTATATATAGGACAAGATTATACCTTAGCTCTAAAACTCGTCTACTACTTTTAAGAGACACTAGAATTATAACTTTATTAAAATAGTGAATAATCTTTTAGCTATAGATAAGGAGCAAAACTAAAGCACTTCGGTTTAGAATATCCCTCTATCTAGCTCTAAACTCTCTATAATCTAATAGCAACTCTTTCTTCGAAATCGGAAGATAAATAAGTCCTTAAGTACCCTGATTCAGACCTAAATCACCGAAGAGAACGAGGCGGCCTACGGGCTTAAGTAATACAGTTTTATATAACTAGACATCCGAACTTAGATACTACTATATCTATAACTGTCCCTTTATTATCCTAGACTTTAGATAATAATTTTAACTTTAATAACTTCGGTATTAACTCTTTTGACTAGCTGAACCACCCCTTTTATTGTCCTTAGATACTCGGATAATAAATTTTAAACTTTGATAATATTCGGTAATAAACTCCTTTGACTAGCTGAAACTACTCTTATTATTGTCTTGAACTTCGGATAGCGAAACTCTGATAACTTTGGAAACAACTTCGCCTTTGACCACCTAAAACTGTACCCCTTTTTTGTTGTCTTAAACTTTGGACAATTCGACAACTCGGCTATAACTTCGCTTTTGACCAGCTGAAACTACCCTTATTATTGTCTCGAACTTCGGATAATACGACAAACTTCGGCATTAAGTTCATTTGACTAGCCGAAACCCCACCGACTCTGGTATAGAGTCTTCTAGTCTTTACTTTCTTACTTTCTTTTACTTCTGGCTAGGCCAGAAGTTCTTTTTTTATTTAAACTTTTTAAATCAGATACGAATTAGTATACTCTTAAAAGAATAGTAACCTCTTAGCTAAGTTATCACTATCTACGACATTATCGACTTTTCGTTTCTAACTTTACTCTTTTTTTTCGAATTCGAATTAAATACGAATCAGTATACCCTCGAAGTAAGCTCTTAACTAAGTTATTACTACCTCTTAACTAAACGACTTCCGACTCTACTCTAAATTCGCCTTCGACTCTACTTTAAACTTTTTCTGATTTTACTTTAAACTTTGAACTTTCTCTAACCTACTAGACTAATTAGACTACACTCTTTTAGTAGACGCGAATGCTTACTTTTAATATTAAAGGATTAGAAACAAAGTCTCTTTATAAGCATCTATAGTCACGATTCGAAACCTATATCGACATCTCGTCTCGCTTATAACAAAATTATAATAAATAAAGCATCTACAAACTCGGGTTAGCTACGATTTAGACTCTAACCTTCTCGCTTACGACAAATCAACGAATACGACAAATGTTATAATACTTACACTATCCTGATTTAACCCTGAACGATAAGAGATAGACAGACTCAAGGACGAGTCTTTTTTAAGGGAGAGGGATGTGACGGCATGCCTAGTGAATTGGCTTTCCCTGCCTCTTGGCACTTTCTGGATATTTTCCTTTAGCCTGGGTGAACTCCGTGTTTTTTTACTTATAAGTATATAATAAGTAACGCTAGTTATAAATGACTTGTTTATTAGATAAAAGAGGGTTAAGTACTACTAGAACACTGTCTATGGTTCTTTTTAGTCTTTTATTTACTATATATTTATTAATTTATTAATAAAGGCTTACTTAGCCTATCCTAGCCTAGCCTAGAGAAACCAAAAACACTGGGCATGCCGTCATCCTAGACAGCTGGGAGTACCTGCCACATATGAGGTTTCGGCAGTTGTTGTCTTATATTATCTGTTTTAGGAAGGTTACGTAGGTTCGGGCTTTTGTATTAGCCGACGTATGACGTTGGTCGGTTTCGGACCCTTTTGTATAGTCCGAACCTCTTGTATATAGCAGCCTACTCTCCTAGAGTCAGAAAAGGCTAGTTTAGCCTTTTCTTCCGTATCAGAGCCTAGTATTTACATACGTTATTCTGCTAAACGCACTCCTATATGCCTCTTCTGTAGTTGTGTGTATTTCGTGCCGTTATAATTATAGTAACCGCGCTATCGTAATTCTTACTACTCTACTCTACTCGCTTAGCGCCGACTTAGTCTCTCTAGCTAATAATAGATATTAACTCGATTTTGATTTATATACTCTAATTAGTATAATAAGTAGATTAAATATAATAAAATAGAGTTGCGGATATATTATAAACTATAAAGTAGTAGAGAGTTAATAAGCGAGATAAGCGTCTATTATTAGCTAAGAGAACTTCTATCGATTTCTATTATCTAACTTATCTACTATAATACTATAGATAAGTCGAAGAATATAAGTTTAATATCTGTAAAAGACACGTAGGGTACTACGTGTAGTATATATGAAACTTAGATAAGAAGCTAACTAGCTCGAAGGCTTCTAACTACGTGACTCGGCTAGAGGTCCGAGTCCCTGGTCAGTCATATGACGGCCGTGCCTGTTACAGATGCCTAAAGTCTTCGACCTAAAGATATAAAACAGACGGCCCACATCCAGCCCTCTCCGCGACGGTTTATAGGGTAATAGACAAATAGGGTGAATTCGATGGTCTAGCTGTGTATGCGGTGGTTTCTTTTTGGCTACTATGGCTACGGCGATTTGGCCAAGCTATGTGGCGCGTTTCTGTTTCCCGTTCCTGTCTAATAGAATGACAGTAGATTCCCTGCGTTGGTCATTAAAGAAAGGTTCGTTTTAATAAGGGGCAAATTGGATGTAATTAGAGAAAGCTATCTACAGAGGCCCCTCGGGTCATATGGTGCATCCGGCACTAACCCGGTGTGGATATATCCACTGCCTAGGTCACCCTATTTGTCTGTAATCGGCTAATGGCCGCGGTTTCTGGTGTCGAAGGGCCACGCACCCCCTTCGCTTATGAGCACTTGTCCCAAGGGCTTAAATAGTCAAATCGGCCAAGTACTTGACGACTCCTTCCATCAGGTCATCGTTGCTACCATTTGTAAAAGACACGTAGGGTACTGCGTGTAATGGTGTATGAAACTTAGATAAGAAGCTAACTAGCCCGAAGGCTCCTAACTACGTGACTCGGCCAGAGGTCCGAGTCTATCATAGGATGGTCGTATCGAATGGAGTTCGTTATCTTGTCCTAGTCGAGGCTCAAAAGAAGGTAGATTTAATATAATCAATGTGTGGTATATAAAACGTCTGCTAAAGAGAGTAAAGGCTGGCAGGAGCTATGAATATATACCCTATAACAGAGTCCCTGGTCAGTTATGTGACGGCCGTGCCCGTCATAATATCACCTAGTTAATAGATTTATATAAATATTATAATTATAAAATAGCTTATAAACTCTGATATTTTTTATATAAACAATTGATTCTTACAAATTTATAAAAGAAATAGAAGAATTAAGAAAGACCTTATAAAGTTTCTATAAGATTATTTAAATAAAAGAACTTTTTTTTAGCTACTCTACTGAAAAACTACTAAAATAATCGAAAAAAAGCGAAGAAAGTTAAAACGAAATTATAATAGCTAGAAGCCGAGGTTACGTACTATTCGAGCTTCGGACCTTTATATTAGCTGAATATGTTTTGTCTTACTTTTAGTTATAGACTTTATAGAGTCTAAACTCCTGTATATATATGCTCTGCCTCTCTCTGTTCATAAAGAGGCTAATTTGTTCTTTACCTTTGTATTAAGCCTAGGAATCGTATACGTTATTCTATTAAACGCACTCCTATATGCCCCTTCGCTAGTAGTGTACGGTTTAAGCTATTATAGAAATTATCAGAAGAAAACAACGTTATACTTATAGTTATTTTAGTAAAAGCAAGCAACTTATACTACTTCCTTAAAGAAATAGAATAATCGAGACGAAATAGAGGAACTTAAGACAATATCGTAATAGTAAAACATCTTATATATTATAACAATTACTATAGGAATTTTCACTTCTCTCTAGTATTCAAAAGAAGTGGAAGAATTAAGAAACATCGGAGAAAGTTGCGATGGAAATATAAGAGCAAAGACGGTTTTAGTTATAACAAAATAATTTGCTTAGGAGAAATTTCCAAAAGAAAAAGAAGAACAAAAAACATCGGAGAAACTTACACTAATGTTAGTATAACAAAAGGGCTTGTAAATTCTAATAATTACTATAATAACTTTCACTTCTCTATAGTTTTCCAAACTAGTAGAAGTATCGAGAAATATCGAAGGAACTTGCGACGATACTCTTATAGCAAACAACCTTGTAGCTCCTAATGAAACTGCATAAACAATCGCTCGTTATTAATATATAAAATATGTAGAAAAATTAAGAAAAACTGTGAAAAATACAACATTACTAATAAAGGTACAGAATGTTCTGAGATATGGAACAGATTTCTAAGAACCTTTCAAGAATAAATATGCATGGAATAGTAGAGATTCCTTCAATATTCTACAATAAAATCAAAGTTATTCATCGAATTACACACTAAAGCTCACTTAAAAGCACTCAAATTATCATCAAAAACACCATTGTGTACTCTAAAAGCACTCTAATAACATTTCATTCCACTACTTCTTCTTAGGAAAGGTCAAAATAATCATGTTATCCTCCTTGAACCCAATGCTCGCAAGCATTTTCCTCTGTGCCTCATAAAACTTCACAAAACTAGGCTCCCCATGCGCAAAAAGCTTAAGTCTCCTCTCAGCGCGACCCATTTCTCTCTTGATCTGCTGCGCAAACCAAACATTGCCGTAAAGGCATCTCACTCGGATATACAACTCGCCGGTAAATCCATGGTATAGGCGTGCCATTTCTTCTGCGGTGAGGAATGGCGGCTTTTTTGCTGATACACGATCAGGGAAACGCTTCACGAACTGCTTTTCAATGTACTTGCTCTCCCATTGGGGACCGAGGAGAGCAGGGTAATCCTCCGGGGTGGTCGCAAGTTTCGGCTCTCGTGGGAGTGATTTCATGTAAATTCCAAACATCGAAACCATAACCCAAAACCATCTTAGAAACTCTGGTCCCTCGCGGATTCTGAGCCGAAAGAATACCTTCCAAAAGCGTTGCAACATATTGTTATGCATTGGGTTCTCCGAAAAGACGTGTATTTGTGCCATGACCATCTCAGCTTGTGGCATGGGGTACAGGTCAGACGGCCATCCCTTGTCGTCATTGTATAAGGCACGGGAAGCTTGTTTGATGGCGAATTCGAGGAACTCGTAGGAGTGCTTATTTGCCGACACAGCCCATATTGCCGCCTTGAGCTTTTCCTGGTATTCTACCAACTGGTCTAGACGATCTTCGAGTGGGATGGTGGTGTTGGCCAGAGCTCCTTGGTAGTCTTCGTCTGGGGTTTCACCTGCACAACGGGGACCTACAGTCTCGTCAGCTTGAAGCCACCAATGAAGCGTATGCTACTTACAATGGCAGTCAACCCATGGCATTTCCCAAACTGCTTCGCTCCCAACGAGGTGTTCCAAGCGAAGGCTTGAACTCTCATGCACGTCAACGTAACATCTCAGCAGCTCCTCCCCAGCCTTGATTGGCTTCAATGAGTTTACTCGCAAGTAACCCTTCTCGAAGAAAATAATGATGTTGGGCTGGCAAGAATGGTTTATAAGCGAGGCCGTGGGATCGAAAGCAGTTCCGAAATACGAGTTTGTGCCTCCCTCGGGGGAATGCATCTTGATGGAGTTGGTAATGATCTGGATGAAAAAAAAGGTATTAGTGATGAGATTATGAAAAAGTCCAAGTAGATATGCATACTTTCACGTAAAGAATCTCCAATTCTCTCAGCGGCAATGAGAGTTCCTTGAAAACCTCAAGTATGAATTCTCCTGGCTTAGAATATGGCTTTTCCTCCCCTAGGTACAGCTCACGTTGTTCTATATGCGATTGAAGAAGCCCGATGGCTCTATATTCGAGAGGATGTATGGACTCGGCGTTTCGAGGAGGAATATCATGGGTTGGTCGAGAGAAAGAGGAGCCAGATGATTGCTGCTGGTTTGGGGAACTAGTATCTGTGGTAATACAGCTCATCTGCTCTTGTTCGACGTCCTGAGGACGATTGTTGATCAAAGATTTGGCTATTAATCGATATAATACCCAGTCTCGAGAGGTTGCCTTTTGGTGTGGTTTTTGTTGCATTAACTCGCATTCCTTCTTGTGGTATTCTACCCAGGCAGATTCGAGGCAGTCCTGTAGATCG
This sequence comes from Hymenoscyphus infarciens, assembly GCA_001414345.1. Lineage (NCBI taxonomy): Eukaryota > Fungi > Ascomycota > Leotiomycetes > Helotiales > Helotiaceae > Hymenoscyphus > Hymenoscyphus infarciens. Next base: position 36,091 of record LLCB01000068.1, on the reverse strand, counting down.
CAAATTTAGCTATTGGCCTTTTCGTTTCTGTTCTTCGGTGCAAGAGGAAACAGATCCTTTGATGGCTTGCGATCGTTTCAGATGTAGTAGTGGGTTTTGCCGACTTTCAACTCTCTGTTTACTTGAAAACAGCTTGAAAAGAAAAGGAATGGAGAGGACGTACCTTCGAGCAGTAGGCACAGAGGTCGCAACCGTCGCACCAGACTGGCTTCCAGTTTCTCTCGTGCTGTCGATTCCTGGCAGATTTGCAGTAATCACAGAACTCGGGAATCAAGCCTGGTTCGAGACAGCTCACCAGAGGCTTTGTCCTGAATATCTCCTGCCCTGCCTCGATATCCTGCCGCGCAAAGAGCCCAGTATGTGCGTCCAAGAGTTTCGACTTTCGAATCCTAAGGGGATGCTTCGAATTGACGCGCTCGACGAGGAAAGTGCTGAGTTCTATGTCCATGTAGATCTCCATGGGGGGATGAGGATGCTTTCCCAAGGCGTTGATCGTATCTGAGATCTCTGCCCACGAGCTCTCCTCGGGTATTGCTTGGAGTCTCGTGTGTCTCATCATCCTCCTTGGTTGTATGGCCGTTGCGGGGAGTGTGTTCTAGAGCAAAGGGTAGAGGGACTGTAAGGCTGCAGGCGATAGCTGGAGAGGAACTGGAGAAGACGGTAATTCCAGCCTTGCTTGGTCCGACCGCCGCAGTGGATACATCATAGACACTTCAGCACATAGCGACAGAGTCACTAAGCGAACACTTCTCTTCAAGTGAATCAAATTAAGAGAGTACTCTCCTACTCATGTTTGATCTATTGTGTAAGAGATACATGAAATACGGACAAGAACAACTTAGCGAGAGAAGGGTTCTTTAAGAAATATATGACTTGTTCTCTTAACTAATTAATGGGGTATTGCTGGTACATGTAGTAGCTTGTAAGCTGCTCCCTAGGACTGTAGCTTAGCAACTACGAAGAAAGGTTACAAGAAGCGACCGACCTTTTGACTCAAGTTACATGTATATGTGAGCAGCGGGGGATCAAGGGATGGTTTGCAGAAGTCTTTCTCTGCAGAAACAACCAGAAGGCAGACTGCCAACGTACAATTCCACAGTTCTAGACCTGGGCTCTCAAAAAACCCAAGTGAGTGCCCAAATGAATATCCTGACTAAGAGGTTATGATGAAAAAGGGGAATCAACATTCTCACTCATGGCAACGACTGGCAGCTAGCTCTCAAGGGATGTTTGCAAACTTTTGTCATAGGTGAGCCTTTTGGCAACATATGACAAGCATCATTATAAACAACCCACAAGATTCAAGTTCTTTTTCGCAAAGGTACAGCTAGTAGGTATCTAGGTACTTCAAACACGAAGGGCAAATATCGCAGCAAGTACAGACTTTCTCACACTTTATCACAAAAGCCAAGTTGGAAGCAAACCCAACCTAGCAACCAGGAAGTCATACTGTGACTGTTATTCATGAATCTGGTATGGACCACAAGATTACAACTGTACAGCAGAATACGCTACAAGACAATGCTTCAAAATTCAATTCACACAATTGTTCTACCCAAACCTTTCACTTGTAAGGAAGGTGGGCAAGACTGCAAATATGACTCAAATGCAATAAAAACACTTCTTTGCTTGCTTGGAAGTCTGGTGGCAATTAACTTACTTGCCTGACCCCTTTTTCCAGAAATGATGAAGGGAGGTAATTCGGTCACCCCTATTGTTTAAGTTTACGATGCAATCTAATGCATCAGTCATCGTGATTGTCTGGAAAGGTAATAAAGGCCATGTGAGCTGCACGACAGCCATAATTCCTTTAGAATAAAGAAGTCATTAGCATATGAGTCTTACAATTACAAGTAAGACAATAGGTACGATATTCCCTCAGACTGTCCTCATCCATTGCCCGTGGAACGTACCTAAGGGTGTTTTTTCCAGGGGAGTGATTTGGAATGCGTAGCATTAGTTAAAGTTTCTGTCTAGAACCAGAGACAGGATTTAAGCGAGGAGTTGTAGTAAACAAAACATTGCCGATTAATTCTGATAGATGGAAGTAAGGAGCAGATCTGGGTGATCAGAGCACACAGGCGGGGGTTGATCTGGTTTCGGAATTTTATCGGCCTGAAACGTCCGGAAAGGCGGGGTTTGCAGATCGCCTTTCTATTGGTTGGGGTTTATCCGACGGCTGTATCTCGTACTTTCTCTGTATCACTTCCAAGATTCTCACAACAGCCCAGGACAGTGGAACCACGATCGTTTTCTGGACTTATAGCCAAAACTTCTTTAATTGGAAACTTCATGGGCTTCTGAAGATTTAACAAATGCAACTCCCTATGGCCTTTAGCTTTGTTTGGAGGATACCTCCCGTTGAAAAACAACGTGGCGAGGCTACAATCTGATGTGGGACTCAGTCGTGGGGCTCCCTCTCCTCCATGGTGCTACCAGCTACAGGGTAATCTCTACTAGTTGAAGCGCCAACTATGGCTTTGACAGCAGGATAAAGTTCATGCCAAAGGTGCTTGTCCAGTTTCAAGAGCTCTTCAAGAGTCCAAGCCCCACCCCAAACTTCAAAGATCAACCAGGTATGTACCTTAGAACCAAAATATCCCACCAAGTTGGAACAGTTGGCTGTATATCAAGAGCCAAACCCCTTTCTGACAAGAGAAAGCCGAAAAACCCAAAAACCCCCTCAAGTCAATTGAACCCCCATCGAAACCATGAACGGCACGAAAGAAACCAAGATCGATTTCCAAGGTACCTTCCTCAACCTTATTGATGGACAACCCCGCACTAGCAACAACATCCACCATGGCATAAACCCCTCCGATGGCAAACCTTTGTGGGATGTGCCAATTGCGAGTGCGGAGGACCTCGATGATGCCGTAAACGCAGCACAAAAAGCGTTCAAGACCTGGTCGAAAACAAAATGGGAGGATCGACAAGCTATTATAAAGAAGATCCAGGATGAGTTTCTGAAATATGAGAATGAGATGGCCAAGATTCTCATGTTGGAGGGAGGAAAACCAGTATGTGCTGTTCCTTGACAATCTGCAAAGTTGAATATCGAAACTGGGAGCAGAATGGAGATTAAGTGGATGTATTAAAGAAGATTTGGCTGACTTGGGTTGGCATAGATACAATTTGCAAAGATGGAAGTTGTTAGCTCCGCTAAAGGACTGGAATACTACAGTAAGGCCTTACATTTGGTCTCAAGAATAGATTATCACTGACGGAAAGCAGCAACCCAACCTCCTTTCGAGGCCGAAATTATCGCAGACGACGAGAACCTCAAATTGATACAACGATGGTCGCCTCTCGGGGTCGTGGGAGCAATCTGCCCGTGGAACTTTCCCCTCGCAATCTCCATGAATAAAATCGGTCCTGCCCTCCTTACAGGTTCATGTATCATCATGAAGCCATCTCCCTTCACACCTTACAGCATTCTAAAATTCGCCGAGATCGCTCAACAATTCCTTCCTCCCGGTGTTTTGCAAGCTCTCAATGGAGATGATAAAATGGGTCCTCTGATGACGGAACACCCTGGAATTGCAAAAATCAGTTTTACGGGTTCAAGTGCCACTGGAAAGAGAGTGATGGCATCTTCCGCCAAAACTTTGAAAAGAGTTACCTTGGAATTAGGAGGAAATAGTGCTGCTATCATTTGCCCGGATGTGGATGTGAACAAAGTCGCATTTAATGTTGCTCTTGGTGCATTTTTCAACTCGGGGCAATTGTGTGTTGCTAGCAAGCGTCTTTACGTACACAAAGATATCTACCAAGATATGCTGAAAGCTCTTACCGATCTTGTTCAAAGTTGGAAAACTGGGGGAACTCACGAGGAGGGTATTATGTTGGGACCAGTTCAAAATGATATGCAACATAAGATCGTCAAGGACTTCTTCGAGGATTGCGCTTCAAATGGTTACGATTTTGCTCTTCCTGGAAGTCATGGCCACGGGGGAGATGGATTCGTTATTCAACCAGCGATTATCAACAACCCACCAGATACCGCAAGAATCGTTCGGGAAGAACAGTTCGGTGAGTCAAACTTCTTTCAGTGCCAGATTTGATACTAATATTCGACAGGTCCAATCGTTCCAATGCTACCGTGGGAGGACGAGGATGAGCTGATCCATCGTGTCAACGATACCAACACTGGTTTAGGAGGCGCTGTCTACTGTGCTGATCTTGATCGTGCTCAAAGACTTGGAAGCCGAATTGAAGCTGGCACCGTCTGGATCAACAGCAACGAGATACCACTTGCCAATGCATACTTTTCGGGGCGAAAGGAGAGTGGTGTTGGCGGGGAGGGAGGTAGGCATGGACTTTATGCTTATTTGAATACACAGGTAACGCATTTGTATAAGCAGAATGTTGCTAAGTCCGCATAATTTTGTACATTTTTTGAATGCCAGATATTGAAAGAACACCTCTCAACTTGATGATCTATTGTGGATTTGTGTCCAGTGAGCTAAGTGTGTAGAGATGGTTGTTGAGGCAATACTGAGAATTGCTTATCATGAATGGTGTTATGACTTCAAGATCTTAATTACACTCCCTCGGATGGGAAAGGAAAGGAAGATGTCTGATGATTGTTCATCGGAAAATACTCAAACACCTTCCCAATGGTAAGCTACCGAAATGTAGCTTACTCGTGAATTTTTTGGCCCCCCAAGTGAGTTCCGAGTAAGCCACTGATAAGCAACGGCTTACTTGGAAAGACTTAGCCAAAGAGCTGGTGAGAACACCAAGCTCGTATTCTTGACCATTAACACCACGGTTGTTTGCTGACATACTTGCAATTTTCGTTTTTATTTGAACCCTTCCCGTCCTATTTTCCATTTTGCAATACTCTAGCTTTCTCATGAGCACCGAGCTCAAGTAACCACTTCCACGCTTCTCAAGATGCAGAACGAGACAAAGCAGGTTGATTCCTTAGTCGCAACCTACTACTAAAGATACTAACAATAATTCTGGTTGTAGCCGATCCTTTCGACGGGTTTGTCCGGTGCTGATGCTCTGTATTTGGATATCAAGTAAGAAAAGAGAGATTGGGTGAAAGAGAAGTCAACGGACTCGACTCCTTAGGAGAGGTGTTGATCCAGCGCCTACCTCGTGCAACTTGCTGGTCACTTCATGACTTGGCCCCCGGTATTTACTTTGCTGACTCGTCAGGTGATTGATTGCTTACTTGTCAATTGATAGCTTAGTCGGCAAGTAATAGCTTACTTGTAAAATTGATAGCTTACTCGCACCTCCGTTTTTGGCCCCCAAACACGATGCTGGCTTACTCGATACTTGATGGCTTACTGCCAAGCCCTACTACTACAATTCAACACCTCCATTTTCTACGCCTACTCAATATTCATACAAACCACCCTCCTCAAAAATCTCTAATCAACATCACTACCCCTCCTCTTCCTTTTCCTGGTCGACCTAGGTTGATTCCAATAACTCCCATCCAGCTTATCGCCCCCTAAACCCAGCCCCACAACCTCCCTTTTCAACACCCTCGGGTTCTTGGGGAAGGCGGGTGATACTGGGGATATTTGATCTTGCTCTTGGAACCCTTCGAATTCACTGTCCGAGTCGGAATCGGAAGCTTTGGAATCCAGATCTGGGTCTTCGTCCGAGAATTGGTTCTGGGAAGAAGTTTCCGTGTCGTCAAGGACTCTTCCGGGGTGGTTTCCATCTTCATCATCCACGGAACCAAGAGATGCGTCGGGGTCGGTGGTTAAGTCCGAGTCCGAGTCGGAATTTGTGACTTCTTGGACGTCTGGTTCGATGTCTTCATCTTCCTCTTCAATAGTTTCGAGACCTTCCTCTTCTTCTGACTCTCCAAAACTCTCATCAGGGCTATCTCGATTCAAATCGCCATACTTCGTAGGCGGTGGTGTTTCTTCCTCTGGGGTGTCCAAAAGTGACGAGGACGATGAATCCTCTTCTCCATCTGTTTCCTCCAACTCATCCCCCTCCCCCTCCTCCTCATCCGAAAGATAAACCACCCTCCCAGCAAGCGGAGAAGAAGTCCACATCTCACTGCTCCTCCTTCTATCCTTCAAAACACTGGCTCTCTCCCACACCGCCTCAATTGGTGGTGTAACCGTAATCTTTATTCCTACCTCTCCTTCTCCCTTCCCTTCGCCGTTTCCAGACCCCCCTGATACAGGAGATAGTTGGGGTGAAGTATTCGTTAAAGCTGTTTTTAGGAGTGTGAGACCTGGGATTACGGGGGTGGCGAATTCATCGTCCGTTGGTGATTTGAAAACCTTCGGAATTGTGGGTTGAGTGATGGATTCTGGGGAGGGGGAGGAACTTCGGAATGGGGATTTTTCGTCTGTGTTCATGGGGGGTGGTGAGAGGGAGTTTTGGGAGGCTGGGGATAGGGAGGAGGGGATGTTATTTGGGGATTTGGTATTTTTACGATTCTCTGAGAATGAGGTTGTAGGAAGAGTTTGTTCTGTTGGTAAGGTTTGCTCGGGTGTTTGGATTTTGAGCTCTCCTTGTTCGCTTGTTTGTATCGGAGCTTGTTTCTTGTCAACTTCTTTCGTGGGTTGTGGTGAATTTCTAGAGGTGTCGATTGTCTCCTCATGCAGGAAAGGACTGTATCGTGGTTAGCATCTCCTCCTATCAAACTCTTTTCCTCCCCAAAAAGTCTTCACAATCCATACCTATTTCCAGCAACGTCACTTCCATGGAAATCCGCAACAGCATTTTGCATGAAGTCTCCAAATATGCTATCCCCATCCTCATCCATCTTGGCCTGTTCCAAGAGGTTTATCTCTTGAGATTCAGCCACCTGCTGAGAATTGTCCGGAGTTTCAGTGGTGATCAAACCGTCCTCGGTCATTTTCGGTGGTGGCCCGTAATGTGCGTACGGATCACGAGCTGGTAATGGAGGACGGTATGCTGGGAATGGTCTTCGAAGAAACCCCCTTCTTGCCCCGGGGGATGGAGGGATGTCTAGCTCGTATAGCTGCATGTTCATTACACTATCAAAATGTCACCCGAAATGTCTTTTCAAACTGCTTCGTTATTCAGGGGGACAAGGGGAAAGGGAGAAGACTCACTGCCATGCAAAATCGTAAGCCTCGACATATGGAACTCCATCATCCGTAGGATCAATGATAATATCAACACGTTCAATGACATTACATCGCCTTGCTCCCCAAACAGGGTGGTTGAAGAAATCTACCACCGCAGCGAGTGTGAGGATTGCATCATCTCGAGGAGTGTAGAACTCCCCATCATGTTGAAACTGAGGAATCGCAACGCTGAACTTTCTTGTCCAATGTACCAATGCCACCAAATGTGCTTTCTTGAGAGCAAGGTATACCGTATTGTACTTTGCATGATTTCTTTCTTGTATCCAAATATCCTCTGAGCAACCTACACCTTCCCCGGTGGTATAGCCATCCTTAGAATACGAAGGAACACAGCTATGAGCTAACCAATCGCAATTCGCCATCTCAAAGCTTGAACTGTGCTTCACGGTGTTGAAGAAAGATTTGAACGGCGATTCGATATCATTTACATCGGAATATTCGGACCAAAGCTTAGAAGGCGGGTTGCTGATTCCTGCCGAATAACGATTCGAGATTGTTGTGGAAAGCCTTGGGCCAGCGGCTTCATGAATTCGTGCAGTGAGTGCACACCAGTCTGCTGATAATGCAGGATCCGAGGGACAGACAAGCATATCGGTGGGATGGGTGAGGGCATCTGCTCGAAGAATGTGGAGTTTTCCTACAAGACCTTTGTGCAGAAAAGGGGGCCGGTTGGGACTTGGGTCACGGGAGTTCGGGACCGATCTTGGTATTCGTGCATTTTGGCGGTTTGGATTTGGGGAAGTTGTTCTTGAGCGTTGCACCGGGTTGATAACGAAGGGATCATTGGCCGTTTCTCCACTCAAGGCATTTCCAGGAAGGGACTGACTAGACGCCATTTTTATGGCTCTTCGACATTGCAAATATGACGGATAAAAATTGATGAAGAGATGGTAAGAATTCAAGTTTGGTGTGTTTTGTCAACATGGTGCTTCTTTGTCCGAAGGCAGTAGCAGTTCGAGACAATTGCTGCCATTTCCGGGACGCGAAGGTAACAAAGGCATTGAAACCAAGCCAATCTCCATTATCGCGAACTTGAGAAATAATTGCAATGTAAAAATTGCAGAACATGTAAAAAAAAAAAAAATTAAAAATTGTAAACCGATAATAACCTGAGCTGGAGATAATCTTGAGTAGTGTGAATAGAAACCAGCCTCCTCCAAGCACTTGCTCGTAGGTGAAGGTAGGTGTGGGCTTAGCCACTGCAATCGGTTCAAGGATACGATACCCATCGAATCAAGAAGAGGAAAATGTCTCCTAGGCAAGATGTTCGGGCCAGTCGTTCCTTCCCTTTTCGGGTTTGCCAACCCAGTCTCGAAGTCCAGTGAGAAAGAGAAAGAGCGTCAAGGGGGGCCTTCCCCCCTCGCGCTTCCCTTCGCTCTTCCACATCATAACATGTGATATCAGGCCACGTGATAGGCTGGTATTCGCAGGGCCCGCTCCATATACGCGCTATTAGTCAAAATGATACCGTTCGGTAGTCATTTTGGGTGAACTTTTGCGTTATCGTTCCTCTGACGCAACGGTTACCTTGTGTATCGTACGTAGACTAAGAGCTAATAGCTGGTAATATAACAAACAATTCCCGTCTTCTCCACGTGACCATGTCGACAACCCAGCTCTTCCATTACCCTGAACCCGGGCAAGGCGCTCACCATCACTCATCCCCCTGACGGTTCAACAACTTTTACCTATTATTTATTTCTTTTCCGGTTGCTGAAGGGCAGGAATCATCATGGGCACGATGAGGTGTTGGCGAGAAGCTCTGGTATCTGCCGAGGCTCGGAGACAACCTCTCCGATGTCAGCCCGAGCCCGAACATCGGGTGGCTTATCGCAACCATCGAATGGAATGGCGTGGCTGTGGACACCCCTCATGACACCCGACCGCTCTGAACTGGTTGGTACCTTAGCAAGTCAATCCCCCAATGCTAACTCGACCCCCTTTCTTCTTCTTTACAAGGCCTACTATCACTCATATCGGAATTTACTCACGAAGCTTCTCAAGCCATACAACCTCCAACATGGCAACAAAGAAGAAGGTTTCGTCAGCCATGGCCCAAGCCAACGACTTTATCGATTTCCTTAATGCCTCGCCCACCCGTGAGTATCCCACCAACATTCCAAATCCAAAATACCCGCAGAGGCTGATCCTACTTTAGCATATCATGCCGTCGAATCTGCCATCACTCGTCTCTCTGCCGCCGGCTTCAAGGAGATCAAAGAACGCGATAGCTGGTCCTCAACTCTAGTTCCCGGTGGAAAGTACTACCTTACACGAAATGGGTCCTCGATCGTCGCATTTGGCATTGGCAAGAAATGGAAGTCGGGAAACCCAATCGCTATGATTGGAGCACATACCGATTCTTGTACCCTACGGCTCAAACCTGTGAGCAAGAAGACCGGTGCGGGCTTCATGCAGATTGGCGTCGAGACATACGGAGGGGGCATCTGGCATACTTGGTTTGATCGAGATCTCAGTATTGCTGGAAGAGCCATGGTCAAGGATGGCAAGGGAAATATCGTTTCGAGGCTTATCAAAGTCGATCGACCTATCCTCCGAATTCCAACCCTTGCTATCCATCTCCATCGCTCGGACGAATTTAAACCCAATAAGGAAACTGAGTTGTTCCCAATCGTCGGTTTGATCGCAGCTGAATTGAACCGAACTGGGGCTAAATCTGAAGAGGAAGCAAAAACAGAGACGGAATCCGAGAAAGACGAAACATTCCGACCTTTGAAGGCTCTGTCGGATAGACACCACCCATATATTGTGGAGCTTATTGCTGAGCACGCTGATGTTGAGGTAGAAGATGTTGTCGATTTCGAAATAGTCCTTTACGATACACAGAAAGCTTGTTTGGGAGGACTCAACGAAGAATTCATTTTCTCGGGGCGACTAGATAATTTGGGCATGACCTATTGTGCGGTTGAGGGTATCATTGAATCCCTTTCACAACCTGGTGCATTGGATGATGAATCCGCCATTAGACTCATCACCTGCTTTGACCACGAAGAGATCGGAAGCACATCTGCGCAAGGTGCTGCATCCAACTTCCTCCCAGCGGTTCTTCGAAGATTGGCTGTGCTCCCCGCACACACAGATTCCGGATCTGACAAATCCTACGAGAAGGTCTCAAGAGATGGCGAAGTCGATATTTCTACTGCTTATGAGCAAAGTCTTGCAACCTCCTTCCTTATTTCTGCTGACATGGCACATTCGGTCAATCCTAACTACACAATTAAGTATGAGGCAGACCACCGACCGGAGATGAACAAGGGAACTGTTCTTAAAGTCAATGCAAACCAGAGATATGCTACAAATTCTCCTGGTATAGTTCTGATACAAGAGGTTCGTTTTTCTAGGGGGTGTCCGTTCTCCGTGGTAGAGTTGCTGAATAGATTTCATGCATTTTCACATTGCTGCAGTGCCATTGCAAATTCTTCATATACATATCCTACAATATCCTACACTTGTCCTAAATTTCCAGTTTAATAACGCATTGCTAACCTCCATACTTTAAACAGGTCGCTCGCAGAGCCAAGCCAAGCAAGGACTCGACAACTGCCAGTGGTGTTCCTTTACAATTATTTGTTGTGCGTAATGATTCAGCTTGTGGTAGCACCATCGGACCAATGCTCTCTGCCGCTCTAGGCACGCGAACATTAGATCTCGGAAATCCACAATTATCTATGCACAGTATCAGAGAAGTGGGGGGCACATATGATGTTGAACACGGTATTAGATTGTTTGAGTCGTTCTTTGAACATTTCTCGGAATTAGAGTCTAAGATTTTGGTCGACTAGTTTGTTCACTCCTCCTTGTATTGCTTGCTTTTAGTGTTCGAGATTTTAGTGCTCGAGACCAGAAGTAAAAGAATCATACAAATCGTCCTGCTCTTGTTTTCTCCATGCGTGTCTGTCTTGAATGTCGACGATGTCTTCTACTCCTGAGATCATGGATTCGATCCAGGGGTTGAAGTTCCCTTTTTCAACTTCGTTGTGTTTGATGAGGTCGTACCCGAGGTGGATGCGTGTCTGTGATGAGTTAGTATATGTCCTTATGTATCATCTCTAAAAGACTCATAAGGGGGGAGGGACTTGGAAAGGGTGAAGATAAAAATAACTTACAATCATACCCCACAACCTCTCTCTCAAAGTCCAATACTCCTCCGTCTTCTCCCCAAAACAAATCCCCCATCCCTTCGCACTCACAAACCCCGCAATGGCCTCCGCACACTCAGGAACCACCTTTGCGGTCTCGGGAAAGTCAACCCGTATTCCATTCTGCTTCGCGACCTCGATCCTCTCGGCGAGCATGGTGAGTAATTGCAGGCTTATCTCGATGTGTTTATCGGTCTCCATAACCGTTTTCCGAAGCTCCTTTTGGATTCCCTCCACCTCCTCTCTATTTCTTCGCGATCGGGCGGAGTTTAAACGGTCGACGGGCTTGGTGAGGAATGCTTCGCGGAAGAACTCGCAGTTTGAGATGTGGCCTGTGAGGAGGGGAGCTACGAGGTCTGAGGAGGAGGAGGAGGGGGTGTTTAGGTCCAGTGTGTTGGCGAGCGGCCAGGCCCACGTGATGATTTGGTTGATGTACTGGTATTCGCTGTGATTTAGGTGGATCAGCATTGCGAGCTTGACGTTCTCAACCCTTTCCTTGTGAAGGGCTTCGACGGGAGGAGGCAAGATTGAGTCTCCGGAGATTGATAAGTCGCTGGAGCCGAGGCGGTAGTGGGGACCTTTGTGCGAAGGAAGGCTTTGGCGGTGCGAGGGGTGGGATAGGCTATGTGGTTTTGGGGCGGCGTTGAGGGAGGCGCGACGCGAGGATGTTGGGAGGGGGGATGTTTTTTTGCGGGGGATTAGGTTTAGGAATGCGATGTGGGAGTCTGAGGCTCCTTGTCCCTTTTGGTGGACTCTTGGGCGGGAAGGCAGGCTTGTGCTGAGGGAGAACATCTTGTTCGTTTGATGTGGAAGTTTTGCTTGGCGGGTTTTCGTGGTGTCTGTTTTGGAGGTTAGTTGGGTTCGTGAATTGGGTGGGGGGTTTGAACTTACGGTTGAGATTTAGGGCTGGTTGGTTGGTGTGATGTGCTGTGGGTTGCCGTTTTAGTTATTTGAGGGTATCGAGTGATATTGGTGTGGTGTTTTGCTTCTATTTGTTTCTGTCAGTTTGAGAATGGGCAAGTGTCGAGAGGAGGTACTTACGAAGTAAATGACTTGGGTGTCAACGACGTAATTGGAGATTCTCTCGTTGTATTGTTTGACGATGACGTGGATGGTGTTCAGTATGATAAGAGTCTTGTTTGAATATCGACGATAAGTTGTGTTTGGCTGAAAGTATTTCTTTAAAGTACTTGAAAGATTGTCTCCGGTTATTCTGGAGAAGCGGAAGGAAAGAAATGGGGATTCCTTTCTCTTTTGACCTTCTTCTTCCCTACTTTCGGAGCTAAAGGTTTAGCGCAATTACAGCACTAGACTTATAACTAGGAAGAACGTAATCTAATCGAAGGTTCCAATTCATTCGATTCCTGACGTTTTTTTGGTTTCTGTTGTCACAATCGGTCGCTTACGACCGAGGGGGGAAGTTAGTTCGCTAATTTAGTTAGTAAATTAGAGGTGCGTCACTTGAGCTAGTACTTTCAATAGTATTTTTTTGTTGCGTCATTTTTATCATTCTTTCGCAGTTCGGTTTCAGCGTAGGTTGGAAGTAATTCTATGATAAAATAATAAAATGATAAGATAATAAAATAGTAGAATAATAAATATTAAAATAGTAAAATAGTAAAGTAGTAAAATATAAAATAATAAAACAATAAAAATAATTTTACCAAGTGTGGTGGCCCGAACTGAAATTTGAACGGCCTTGTGGCGCGGCACTGAGGTTTCAAATTCCCAAAAGCTTTCATCTGTTCACCTGCTTTGGCTCTGAGAAAGAGCGCCGACTCCGTTGTCATAATTCTTAGCTGCTGTGATTGGTCAAGAAACTAAAAGCTAGCTTCACTAGTCCATCGTCTCCCTTAATCTTTTCTTAGCGAGTTTTTCGTGATTTCACTTCCCTCCACTTTGACCATCAGACAACTTATGACCTTACAGCGTCTTCCAGGGGTGGTGAGAGTAATACAATTTGTAATTCATGAAGCGACAAGGGGGGTTTTCGTTGCTTTTCCAATCTTTACCGATATCTGGTCTTCGTTATGATGACATTTTTGGAACGGCCGCTAAGAGCCAAACGCACATTAAGTGTCACTTAGCGAACGTTAAACCATTTGAGGTCAGAATAGGGTTTATTGCAGCTTCTAGACTCACCTAAGTCTTTGGTTCAGGATAGCGCCGTGACCTGCTGTTGGCGCAATTGCTCTGGGATTGAATATAAACCCAAGTTCCTCCCTCCCCAAATTCTCCTTTTCAGAATCATTGAAATAGACATACGGACGCACGGTTTACTCGTCCCGTTCACTTCCATCGAAACACTCGTTTCAACAACCACACGTCTTGCAACCATGGTTTCCCAATCTCAGGATAGGTATGCCCGAATCCAAGCCAGAATCAACATGGGTTTTCTTCAACGCCGTTCGGGTACAGGTGCTTCCCTTCACGCAGGTCGACCAAGCAATGACGATCTCATCAACCGAGCAAAGCATGCTTATCTTCTACAACACTATCGCCAAACCCGACAAATCGAGCTCACCAATTTAGAACCTCATCAAATCGAGCTCTATCTCCAAGGGAAAATCCTTTACCGTCCCACTATGCATTTCGCTTATAAGCTAAACCTTAAATTAAGAGATCTAACCCAACTATCTATGGAGGCCAAGGTACCATATCGGTATGATCAATCTATCGAGCAACGACGATGGTTGAGAATTGTCAAGGAGAGGCGGCTTAGTAATTTGCCAGTCAAGGAACACGATCGTCTTATTCAAGAACCAGCTCGTTCCAAAGACTCCCTTGCACAACGAACATGGGATGGAATTGTCAACGATGAATTCCGGCGCAATTTGTCTGCAAAGCAACATGATCATCTCGTCCAGGGCACCTTTCCCAACACTCGTTCCGACAATACCGAACAAAAACGATGGGACGAAATTCTCAAACAGGAGGTGGTTCGTCGTATGACTGTCAAGGAACATGATGCTATTATCCAGCGTCCAGCTCGCTCTGAGAAGTCTATTGAACAACGACGATGGGATAGAACCGTCTACGAGGAATGGCTTCGCAATTTGACCGTCAAGGAACATGATCGTTTTGCCCAAGGTCTCCTCAAAGTACCAGCACATATTACTCGTCCTGGTGTTCAGTTTATTGAGCCCAAGGTCACCAATATTTATGCTGAAGATGCCTAAATTTGCGACACACTTTTCTTTAGCCGAGTTCGAGAATCGAATCTGTAAGTCCAGTTATACAGATATTCTCTGAACAAAAGCTTAAATTATTCCAGAATCTTTGCCAACTTATCAACATATACCAGAATAACCTCTTAGTAGCTTTATTCTAAAAATCCAAAAAAAAATGATATCACCTCGAAAATTCACCGCCCATCATCCTCAGTTATCGTCAACGACTCTCTGGCTACATTCATTCCACCAGGTGGATTCATCGCATCGCATCACATGCCAAAAGCTTCGCGCCAGCTTGGGAAATTGGTGTTCAAAAAACAAACTACTCGCCAAACAATACGACCAGAAATTACGTCAACGAAGGACGTCATCACTGTATTCCCTAACTTTCATGCTTTAGTGGAGATTTCCAGATAGCTGTGAACGCATAAATATCGCGAGACTTTACGTATAGGATTGCTTGTAGAGTGGTGTCACAAAAAGAACGGGAATAATACTTGGCTTTCGCATTGTTTTTCCACATCGCCTTTGTATCGTGGTCGTTTGTGTCGCGGTTATGTAATAAAAGTCAAAAACAATTCAAAAATTCGATTCAAATTACTGCGGCTCTCGTGAAATATAAGTTTTCCATACTCTTACTCTAAAGACATAATCGTTTTATTAGGCGTTACGTCTAAGTTGGCAAACCTTTCCTCATCCCGTGATTCCCGTCAATTTTTGATGGGGCAAAATGCTTTTCAGCCCCTTCTGTACGACTTTGCGGAGTTTTCAAAATATCCCAAGTTACTAAAACCACGACCTTTCGCCTCTCGTACACATGAGCCTCCAGTATGAAGGGAAAAGAGTGATATCAATACCATCAGTTCATCTTTCCCACATATGAGTCTTCAACCCCCTCAAATGGAGTGACAATTCCCTGTTCTTAAGGTTCCCGAAACAGAAACGAGGAAACTGGCAATCTCATACTGTCACACCATCACCAAGCTGGTATATTTCAAGGGTCTTGGATATTCCCAACTGTTTCGACAGCGTGAGAAGTTTGCACACTGCTCACTGTTGCCCTTCTGTTTATTACTTGAAATATTCTGGGATAATAGTGAACGATATGGTTTAAGAAAATGGAGAAATGGAGTGTGGAAAGCATCTTGAATAATTCATTGAAATATACGAGTTTGTCCTGCACAAGCGTCAATGAAGGATTGTGCGAAGAGATCAAATGCCGATCTCTATTCAAGGTGGGTTGGTTGCTCCTTCCTCATATCCTCTCATCAACCCCAAGTCACCCCAACACAAACCTCAAGTCTCAACCCAGACCCTCCAAAACCTCAGAAGCAATGCACCCAAACAAACCCCGATTCTTCCCAGTTCTCTCTCCCATCGACTTTTGGAAAGGAAAACAAGAATGCATCACTCAACCCCCCTCCTCTTCACATCTCTCTTCTTCCTCACACGCGCTCTCGCCTCGAATCAACCCAACGACGACCACACAGGAAACTTCTTCGACAACTGCACACAAGACGACTGTTCATGGATAACAACCACCAACGCCCAAACAATAGAATGCGTTTGTTTTCCCAGTTCATATCCCCTTCTCGTCCCCTGTTCTTCGTAAGCTAACTAACTAACAACGGGATCGCTCAGTCTTATAACACCCAACCCACAGCTTCACCGTACGCCCCCCTCCCTAATCTACCATTCTCTCTACCCAGCTAACCACAACCCCAGAAACGCCAAACCCCCAGCCTAAGCGCCCAATTCTACACCCTAGACGTCTACACAGGCCTCCTCTATAAAGCGTATGTCAACCCGTCGTATCCATATCTGCCCGAACCCATACCCGAATTTCACGAGTTGTTATCGGATGCCGTTTTTCTGGTATGGGCATGGGGGAAGTATGGCTGGTGAGTTTGTTTTCTTCTCGCTCATTTTCTTGAAGTGGGTAGGGGGAAGAGTAACTGAAGAGAGAAAACAGGGCAAACGATGGGAGAGCGATGTGGCGGCATTCCCGAAGAGAAGGGGAGCGGTGAAGATGGAGAAAATGAGAGACCATACTAACAAAACTCGCTAGTAAACACAGCAACAACACGCGCATGTTGCGTCTACACATCTCCCGATTGTACAGGCGACTGTGCGGAGGTTCCAAGTGATGTACAGGATTCTCAAGGATATTACCATAATGGCGTGAGGAGTTTCCATTGTTTCGGTTATTAGAAAGAGGAAGGGAGAGGAGTTGCATGCCTTAATTTGGTGCGAGTACCAGTAGGGATGGGATAAACCCGATTGGATGAACAGCAACTCTGGTTTCTTCCAGACGATAACGACCCCATTGGATTTAATGAGGATGAGTATTGATTATTGAGAGATTTGGGGGCGAAGCATGGGATCAGCATAAGAGTGGAAGGTCGCAATAAGTTTCGAGAACGAGAAGGAAATCATTGATTTAGGAGAAAGTAATGTTACAGAAATTATCGACAACCCACAAGTCTCTCGTTCCGCAAAGAAAAACTTTTAGTCGATAGGCATGCCGAATTCAGAGTGAGATACCAGTCCCAAAGGACCAGATCCTCCAAAGTAGGCCCAGCTACCCACCCATCCCATCCCATAATCATTTTCTTTGTTTCGTAATCTCAAACACCTCGCTCAACCCCTTAACCGTTCCCTCCACATTCATAGTAACACTCGGCATCTTTTCATAACTACCCTCGCACATGATAGCCACCAACGCCAAGTATTTATTAACCTCCCTAAGCATGATTGGTCTCTTCCCATCCGTAAGAACAATCGCACTCTCCGCGTCCTTGCAGGCCGTCTGGTCTTCTAGCTTCTTGTTCCACGGTGGTCCTTCCAATAGTTCTATATATTCTTTTGGTCGCTCCCAGCCGTAGATTTCGGATACGTCTACAATGACATCGATATAATCGCTGCAGATTTCGTATGATGGCATGTCAACGGGCGAGGAGTCGGTGGCGATATAGATTTTAGAGAGGACGTCGAAGAGGTAAGCCTTCTCGAATCGACAAGCGCGGCATAGATCGTTGAGTAGAGCTTCAAGCGTTGGCAAGTGGGGAATCAGCTTCTGTATGACTTTGCTGAAAGCTTCAAATATAGAGTGGTTGTAAATTGAGGTAAGGTGGAAGTTGATAGGCGCATTCTCGACTCCGTGGTCGGAGAGCTCGTCTTGAATACGCTGCATGATGTCTCTTTGGATATCAAGTTTATAGTCATCGGATAAACCATCGACTTTGTGTATGAAGACTTCGACATTGACGTTTGAATAACTAGGCTGAAGGTTCAAAATGGTGCTGTTGAGCCGGTTTATAGCCTCGAGATAGTCGTCTTGTGCATCAATGACCCAGATGAGTGCTCCAATCTCTCCGAAAATCGCATCGAGGTCGAAAGAAGGGTCCATAAAGTCAACCTGTCCTGGAAAGTCCCAAACTTGAAAGTCCATGAACGAGCTAAGAATGGTTAGACCTGCTCAATGAAATCACAATTGACCGCTTACTGCATTGAATCCTTTTGAATCCTAGCCGTTGATTCGAGGAACAAAGTCTCATTCGGAGGCATCTTGTGAAATACCACACTCGAAATTGAGGACTTTCCGCTTCTACTATTTGTTAGCATAATGCACCAATGGAAAGGTGGGGAAGCTTACCTTCGCTGGCCCATTAACAACAATCTTGGCTTGCCTTTGGCAGCTGGGCCTGGGGCTTGATCGGGAGCTTTTGCGCCATCCTTCTTTTGGATATTGAGTCGATTCTGTTCATGGACACGTTCTAGATTTAGCGAAGCTGGACTTATATGGCGAACTGGGCCTTGACGAGGAGGACCGCTATATGAACGATCTAACTTGGTCCTCCGACGACCGGAGTGGAGAAGGGACATTCTGCTTGAGGTATAGGGATAATTGCGAAAACATGAGTTTGATATGTAAAGGTAAAGAAGTGTTTACGCAGCTTTGCGCGGCTTCACTCGGGGTGGGAGTAAGAGTTGAGAATAGTGCCGGTGCCGGAGGTGATCCAAAGATATGCCCTCGCCAAACGTTCAAGACAACACCAACCCTATAACGGAAGGTGAGATTATTCAATCCGTTTGCCATCGGCCGTCGTCAGATTGACTCGGCTGGCGAGAAAAACTGAAAACTAGGCAGCGGGAGGGTTGTGATGTCAATCTTGGTGTCGGACGGCGAGTCGCAGGCGGCACTTGAAATGACCCGGTGTAATTGGAGAGTCGTTGGTGGCTTCCCAGACAAGAGAAGGTATATAAAGCAAGCTTGGGAAGCGAACAGCAAACACGGTTCTGCACTGGCAGCGACAATGTGACGCCGAGTCTAACCACAACGACTGGTCCTGTCTCGTCGGGTCGGGGCGATTCATTTCGAATCTGGAATTACGAGGTGGTACAAGTCCAACGTTCGAAGGGATTGGCGATGCTCCCTCGTCGGCGGAAGAAGGCTACGACGACCATTTTGCTTCTGACCACGCTCTCGCTTGAAACACGGAAATGCAAGAAATTGATAGGAGGTGTGGTGTTGGTCCATGAGCCCGAGTATTTGGCACCCAAGAGAGCAATTAAATACTTCTGCCGCCGTGACATCGTCCACCTCGTGACCCTTCGTCGCAGCAAAAAATGGGATTGGAAGACGCAGAGCAACGCAGAGACAAAATATCGGTCGAGGGGAAGGCGATGAAGCCATTCACCCATAGCAGTAGCGGCGACAACAACGAAAAAAGGGGGAATTCTTACCTCCATGTCCCCAACTGCTCTATTCACGTCACGGGCGAACGGTTCAGGAGACCGCCCGCCTTTGCGGCCGCGACTACGACCGCGACTTTCTCTGAACCGGTGATGAAGGTCGAGTTGCCGTCGTCAGGTCGCCTGATGGAGAAATCGACTGATGTTCCAGACTTGGTGCGTTCGGTCGAGGTGCGAGATGGTTCAACAACACCAAAAACTATTCTTGGCATTAGTACAGTACGATCTCAATTTGACATGAGGTCTGAGAGAGGCTGAAAAAGGCAATCTGAGGAAATCGGCAGCCTTGACATACCACGATCGGAAAGGCACGATGTTGCGACAAAGGCAAGGCCTCCTTTGGATGGCAACGATAGGAGCTCCTTTTATTGAGTGGTAGAGGCAGGTGGTGGTGGTTGCTTGGTCGGGTTGTTGATATCTCATAGCACACAGATCTAAATCGATGTGTCGAGGGCCCGCAAATTTGGTTGAGATGCGTCGCCTCAATTTGCCAATTTGCTGACGTGGAGAGCGCCAAGACACCACCGCTCTAATTTGGCGCGAGTAAATAAGTAAATACCGCACCACCCAACATCATTCACCACCTACCTGCTATTGTGCAAAAATGGCGCTAGTTGATATCATATTGAATTGCATTTTTTTTTACCCCATCACATCATTGGTCGTTGGTATTGTTTGTATTCTACGTGCAACATATGACAAGATCTAGTGTTCTAGTACGAGGACGGAGGATACGAGAAACTAACTGCTTCCTGCATGAGATGCATCTCAAGCCTATGCAAGTGCAAAGATCGGTTCGATCAGAGTTAAATCCATCGTCACACTGCAATGCAATGCACCATCTGCAGTTCTGATGGCGTAAAGGCCGTCTCAAGAGACGTTATTCACCAGTTCCCTGGTTCACCGTGGTCACCCAAACACTTTTCCCACGGGAACCAGCATAATCGAAGACCGGAATCATACCCAACTGACAGATCACTTGAGGTCAAGAGCATCCGAGATTTCCAGTGTAGCCTTTCCACTCTCAAACCCAACCATCCTCACACTCTTCAAATCCTTCACAATCCAGTCTGGCTCTGCAGCAATGATTTTCTCAACAGTATGCGAGGTGACGACTCCTATAACCTTGCATCCTGCTGCCTTGCCAGCTTGAATACCAGCAGGTGAGTCTTCGAGGACCAGAATGTCATCGCCATGCTTCAACCCCAATTTATCGCGTCCCATTTCATAACATGTTGGGTCTGGCTTGCCATTCTGAACATCTTCTGCAACGACTAGATGTTCCGGGAATGGAAGTTTCAGAACACCTAGCCACCCGGTCACCAGAGGAGTCGTTCCAGAAGTAACGATAGCCCAAGGAGCTTTGGTGGAAGTGATGGAGTCCAAGAGTGATCTAGCGCCAGGAATCTCAGTGGCATCGTCCCCGTGCAGTTTGGGCAAGAGTCCTTCCATATGCTTGATATCTGGATAAAAGGGGAGTCAGCAGCTAATTAGTGTGACTCGATCCACGATGAAAACTCGTCTCAACCCCGGAACAGCCGAAGACGAGCAAATTCGAAGAAAAATTGTAAAAATCCCCAACCTTCCTACTCAAACTCCAGAAGAAGGAACAAGAGAGTAAAAAAGGGTTAGATCCGAGATAACCTACATTCCCAATTCGCCTTTTCAGGGCTAAGCAATTTCAAAACATCTATACTCCTTCGACCATGAGAAGTCTCAAGAATAACTTGGGGATCAACTCCTAATTCGCCACCAATCCTAGAAAAAACATAATTAGACCCCGAGACTTCGTAAATAATAATGGTACGACCTACGCTTCCCAGTGCTTCTCAACGGCGGCGGTTGAGTCGATAATTGTCCCATCCATATCAAATAACAGCCCATCAAAGGCCACTTTCTGAGGCGGAAGAGAGAATGTTGGACTTTGAGAACCCATTTTGAAAGATTTAATCTTTTTGTGGTGGGAAATATGATTTCAGAGGCACAAGGCTGTAAAATGCAGGTTGTTGTGTCCGAAATGAGTAAGTGGAGGGGATGTTGTGTCCAATTCTTTGGTGGGGGTAAAGGGTAGTCCAAATTTTGAGTGCGATGTGCAACAAAACTTTTTGGATTCTAGATGTGGCAAATTCTGTCTAGATTGGAATTATGAATGCGAATGTCTCGGAATTTGAAAAGAGTTTTGGAGGTTAAAGAGTAGGCAGAGTAAGAAGGACATAAGCTCTCGGAAATGTTTGGGCAAGGTTCTTCAGTACTTATGACCCCCGGCGAGAGGCGGAGTGGATTGCTTTGGGCTCCAATGGAAGCCTCCAGCTGGGTCGGGTGAAGAGGGTCACGTGTAAATCTAGCGCGGCGCGGGACATTTCAGCCACAGTACCCTTGTCGATGCTGAGCTAATCCAGAGATAGATACGAAAAAAAGATCGCGATAACATTTTCCAGCAGCCATCCCCGCCCACATTCATCCCACGACAATTCACAAAATGGCCGGAAATAAGCCTGGAAGTATGTATAATGGGTACCCAACGCATTGAATGCATACTAATTAACAAATCAGAACCAAAAAGTAAGCGCGTACCCGTACGCCTACGCAATAAAATCGTCAAAGCCTCTTCCGCAAAACAAAAAAAGGCCCGCAAGCTCGCGAAATCGAATCCAGAATGGCGATCAAAACTCAAGAAGGATCCTGGAATTCCAAACCTGTTCCCATATAAAGATAAGATCTTGGCAGAGATTGAGGAGGGAAGAAGGAGGAAAGCTGAAGATGCTACCAAGAGAAGAGCAGATGCGAAAGCTACCAAGACTGGAGCGTCGGTGGAGAAGGAGGTAGAAGAGGGAATGGAGGGTGTGGATGCGGAGGATGATGAGGGTATGGAGGTGGAAATGGATGATGATATGGACGAGGATGCGAATCCCATGGCCGCGCTTCTTGCGAGCGCTCGCGCTGCTGCTGCAGAATATGAGGAGGAACTCGAGAGCGGGGACGAAATGGACGAAGATGACGATTCCGAGTCTGAGCCAGAGGGAGATGGAATCGAGACGTCAACACTCCCAACACGGAAAGATGGATCACGAAAGGCATTCGACAAGGTCTTTAAACAAGTTGTGGATCAAGCCGATGTAGTCCTCTACGTTCTCGACGCTCGCGACCCCGAAGGGACAAGATCAAAAGAAGTTGAACGGATGGTCATGGCCGCAGCAAGTGGTGGAAAGCGACTTATCCTCATCTTGAACAAAATCGATCTCATTCCCGCCCCAGTCCTCAAGGCCTGGCTCCTTCACCTCCGTCGCTACTTCCCTACTCTCCCTCTCCGAGCATCAGGCCCAGCGCCAAATGCACACACCTTCAACCACAAGCAACTTACCGTACAAAGCACATCACAAACTCTTTTCAAGGCATTGAAATCATATGCCGCTGCCAAACAACTCAAGCGTGCAATTTCAGTTGGTGTCATTGGATATCCTAATGTCGGAAAATCCTCAGTCATCAACGCCTTGACATCTCGTCTTGGTGGTGCCGGAGCAGCTTGCCCTGTCGGAGCAGAAGCAGGAGTCACCACAGCCCTCCGAGAAGTAAAGATAGACAGTAAACTCAAGCTCCTCGACTCACCCGGTATCGTCTTCCCCTCATCCTTAGACGCCTCGTCCACCAAAGCCAGCAAAATCGAAGAACAAGCCCGACTCGTCCTCCTCAACGCCATCCCACCAAAACAAATCGAAGACCCAGTTCCAGCCGTCACCCTCCTTCTCAAACGTCTCTCCGCTTCCGCGGGTATGGTCACGAAACTCATGGATGTCTACGGTCTTCCACCTCTATTAAAAACCAACGGAGACCCCACGACCGATTTCCTCGTTCAAGTAGCCCGTAAACGTGGACGCCTTGGAAAGGGAGGAGTCCCAAATATCGCTAGTGCAGCTACGACGGTCATCACGGATTGGCGAGATGGTCGCATCCAGGGCTGGATGGATGCACCAGTTCTCACTGTTATTGACTCTGCCAATGCTGTTGACGCAAAGGGTGTAGCTGTCGTTGGTGACCAGAAGGAAATCGTCACCGAATGGGCTGCGGAGTTTAAGCTTGAAGGTCTTTGGGGCGATGGAAAACACGAGGTTGTTGATGATGATACTATGCAAGAGTAATTTCCTGTTTGGCTTTGCTTAGCTATGGAATTTTCAATATTTTTTGGGCATGAAGGGCGTTTTGGCGTTTCTTGGGAAAAGTCTACATTTTCGAGGGTGTAGGAGGTATAAAAAAAAGTTCGAGTTGATAATTGAAGAAATTGAAAATTGCAAACTAGCCAATAAAAGTAATATTGCTTTGCGATATGCCTTGTCCTTCTCTATCAATATCGAATCTCAGTAACTCTCCACTTCGTACTCTGAAACTCATTAACTTTGAAGATCTACGAGTTGCCTCTTCTATCTTAACCTATGAAAGTCTACGGGTCTTTGGGAACTAGAAGTAATCCCTGAAATAATTCCGATTCGTATTTTCTCCCCTCTCGCTACCTAGGTGGGTGGTGGGTGTATCGCAACATCCCGAGAAGAGCAAAAATCCATGAAGCCCTCTTGAAACTTTCGATAGCAAGGTTACATCAACATACACACCTAACACCCACCCCTCTCCTCATGAAGACACCCACTCACTCCTCCTTCCCCCCACTCTTAACAAACTCACTTCTCACAACCCTCTTCCCCGTCTTCTCCTCCAGCACATCACTAATCCTAACAACAACCTTCGCGAAAAGCTCAACCTTGATCTCCCTACTCCCCTTAGTCTCAAGCACGTACTCCTCGGCATCAAAGACCCCCTCCGGTTCCGGATCCGCAAGATCCCTCAACCGGATCAAACTCTCAATCCCAAACCTGGGCACAAAAACCACAAACCCATTGCTAAAAACCTTCATGACGAAGCCCTCCTCTTCAACAATTCGGCCCTTGAGCGCTTGTCCGACGTAATATTCAATAGAAGCGCGACCAGCGAGTTGTGCGTTGCGATGGCGGATGTTGATATTCTTGCAAACTGCCTCGAGTTTTCCCTTTGAGCGCACGGCCGCGTGGATGGGTTCGTAGTCTATGGCAGCGGCCAGTTGACGATGGGCGACTAGATCGGCGTACCGACGGATGGGAGAGGTGAAATGGGTGTAGATCTCCGATGCTAGACCGTAATGGCGGAATTCGGGGTAGGCTTGGCTGCCGGAGCAGAAATATTCGGCTGCCATCATGCATCTTGTTGCCATGATTCGGACGAGGGTGTTGAAGAAGGGTTCGTTGGGGTCGACACATGTGTCTAATGAGTCGGCGAGGGCTTTGGAGGAATCTACGCTTAATTCGAGCCCACGTTTGGTCTTTAATTGGAGGGCGAGCTCTTCGAAATTCGTCTTTGGCGGAGCACCGTGGCGACGGAGCATTGCCGTTTGGGGGAATGCAGAGTAGATTTTGGCGGCTACACTGGTATTGGCTAACAACATGAACTCTTCGACCAACGACATGGTATCGAGATGCTTTTTCGTCTTGACATCGATGGGATCCGAAGTCTCGGATTCCATCTCTACTCTGACTTCTGGAGAAGAAAGACTCAAAGCTCCGGCATCCATACGCTTTTGTTTGAACTTCCTCGATAGCACAAGTAATGTCCGCATAGCAAGGGTAAGCTCATCCTGTTGTGATTGATCGTCCACGCGGAGTTGGGCTTGCTCGTAACTGAACGCCTCTCTCGATTTGATGACCGATTTGGTGAAGTCGGACTTCACAATCTCAGCATCAGGGGTGATTTCCCAAATAGCTGAAAATGCATAGCGCTCAACGTATGGTTTCAGAGAGCAGAGATCTGTACCAAGGAGCATTGGCAACATATCTATACGCTTGTCAACCAGGTAAACAGTTGTTCCTCGTATACTGGCCTCTGCATCCATTGCGTTATTTGGTTTGACGAAATGTGACACATCTGCAATATGAACACCGACCTCGTAGTTGCCATTCGGTAATGGGCGAGCGTGTAAGGCGTCATCAATATCCTGGCATCCGATAGGATCAATACTGCATATTTGAAGATGTCGAAGATCTCTCCTATCTTTCCATCCAGGGTCATCGGTACTTGGTGGTACTATCCAGTCATGACCTTCCTTCGGTAGACAATCGAGAACCGCTTTCGGAAATGGCCGATATTGAACATCATACTCCAGGAGTAAGGCCTCGGTCTCCGCAGCTTTGTTTTCCACATCACCAAGCGACCGGACAAAATGGCCCACAGGATATCGAGACTCTACATCCCACGAATCGATAGTGACCAAAACGCGCTTCCCAACAATCTCTGCTGCTTGTCTTGTTCTGACACGAATTTTGGGTATCTTCTTGTCCATGGGAATCAAGAACACCATCTGTAGCTTTCCGGACTTGCTGACAGATGATTCTTCAATATGCCCAACACACTGTCTCCAATTTCGCTTTATAACCCCAACTACTCTTGCTGTAGGTTGCGCTCGGCCCTCGGCGGTTTTGCTGTGAACTCTCTTGACTTCCTCCTGTAGCGCTCTTTGCTCTCTTTCCGTAGCCACAGCTTCTCCATCTTCCGCGTCCGCATTCTCATCCTTGTTGAGATTCTCCTCTTCGATGATCTTGGTTGAAGCCTCCTTCCATTGGTCCTTTGGTAAAACCTCCACGACAACCACGTCTCCGTGTACAGCTCTGTTCATACTCTCCCTCCCCAAAATCATGAGGGGTTTATCGAAAGCAGGAACCTTTATCGAGCCCACCAAGTAGTTATACGGCGTAACGTTGAAAATCCCCTGATGCAAAGTCCCATTCTTGACCCCCGTCATCATCTTCGACACCGAGAGATAATCCTTGTGAACCTTCTGGGCCAGTTTCGCGTCCTTAACCTCTCTCCCTTCCTTAACCACAGAAATCATATCCAGCAAATGTTCCGCATTCTCCAATCCACCCACATACTCCCTGAGCGAACAAGAATCGATCCCATCCTTCTTCGCCTTCTTCAAATTCTCCCTATCATCACTCAACATCACCACCGCGGGGACCTGATTCGGCTTCCCCCCCGCAGCCTTCACAGCCAGCGCAAGATGCTCCGCATACCACTTCACGGCCCTCCTAACCGCGCGATCATTCCGATCATTGATACTCTCCCCCGCCCCCCTCGTAACATAAGTCTCTAGCCTGAAATCATTGAAGAAGACATGAAATCTCTTCTCCTCACTCTTCGTCAACCCGACGAGGCGATTATAAAGCGGTATCGATCGATTGCGCAGCTCCTCCAGGACGGTTTGCAGGATAATGACATCGTAAAAGGCAGATTTCTGTTCGAAGAGGTCGAGCGCGTTGAGGAGGGCGTTGGTGTCGGGGACAAGGTAGTGTCCTTGTGTGTATTTCTTCGTGCCCGCAGGCTTCGCGGAGAGGACGAATGGCGCTACTACAATGCCAATACATTAATTTCTTCCTCCCAATCTAATAATGAGGAGTGGGAGGACATACAAACTCCACTCGCGTCTCTAGGGGCATTCTTCAAACACGCGGTACATAGCTTGGACGAGCACGGAATATCTTGTCGCAAATACAATTCGCGAACGATCTTTTGGACTTTGCCGGCTTTGGTAGATCGGACGTAGACTTTACTTGAGATATTCGAGGCGTATGGGTCTGAAGCCAGTGATCTTTTAAGACTCGTCATTGTGGTTGGATTGGCAAGGCTGCGTGGTGTTGTTTGGTGGGGTAGTTGTCTCTATTATTTTTGTAGCCTTGGAGGTTGAGCTTGAAATTGTACCGACAATTTTTGCCGACATTTTGCCGCACCATAATTATCTCTTACCCAACTTCAAAAGGTCTAGATGTTTGTTAGGCTTCTTATTTTATTTTTATTTTTTTTGAATAAAATAGTTGTTTCTAATTGACTAGAATAGCTCATTCCTTTGCAGTTTTTTTTTTGTAGAGAATATTCCGACGATACCATCAGCCTAGATGATTCCATGTCGAGTTTCCATGCAATATCTCCCAACCTGACTCTACACAGGTCACGAGCTAGGGACTGTCTTGTGATGGAGAAAACCAAGATATTAAGCGCAACAATCTAGATGTTACTGATCACCAATGCATCTGCCGGCTTGCATCCTGCATCCCGCTTCCCCTGGAGTACAAATGAAAAGGGTGGTACCAATGACAAAGAGGTGTTCCTCACAAACTGCAAGGAACCTGCCCTGATGCTGCACTCAATAAGATCTGTATCATTGTACTCCGTTTCATTAATACACACGAAGAGGGACCTGATATCCAGTCATATAAATCCCCTTGTTCATCATACCCGAAGTCCCCCCCAATTAATCATATTATCCATCCGCCATGCACCTGCAACCACCCATATTCCCAAACTCCCATGAACGGTAAATACAGCTGTCATGTATGTGTTGTCCAGCTTCAACTCCCCCCGACCCGTCCTAGTCAAAGCGCTCCTTATCCCAAACTCCAAACGCTATGCAGTCAAGGAAAAACCATATGCAGGGGGAAAACAATTCGGCAGATGCAGATGCAGAATAATCAATTCTCCCCAATTCCACCAAGGATATTATCCAACACCACCCCCTGGTATATACCACACTTTGGATTAGTTTCAGCGTGATACCGATGCGAATGATGCATCACTTTCCAAATATTGTGGAAATGAAGCTCTTCCTTCGTCCCATCTTCTGAACCTTCTCCGCCTTTCGATCGGCGAAGCTCTTCTCGGTTGGGATCGCAGGCATTTTCGGAAGCGGTGGTGATTTGGGGTTGGTTTGGCAAGCGCTGAGAGGGGGCGTCAACTGCTCATCATGGGTTGGAAGCTGAGCAGCGGACCTCTTCTTCCTAAGTTCCTTCATGCTCTGTCTCCTCGAACTCTTTGAGCCAACCCGAACGGATAATCCCCTTGTAATGCTGGTCTCTTCCGCGGTCTCCTTTTCCAAATCGTCAATCTCGCCTGCGACCGTTTTGCCGTTGGTGGAGAGGTTCTCTTCGGCAATCGGGATGAATTTGATCACACCTCGGTTAGGAGCGACACCTAGACTATCTTCCATTGCCTTTGCGATCAATGCTGAGTTTCTCTTGTTTGTAATGGGCTGCACTTGTGAGGTCAAGGCCGTGATGCTCATTGTATATGCTGGATCAAAGGAACCCCCGAATAGTAAGCATGCAGAATGCGCAACGGTAACGAGTATCGAGGACTCGGGTCGCTGATAACGGGCCGACAAGCTATAAGAGAGCTCTGTTATAAATGCATATTCATCTTGAATCTAAGATGAAATCAGTGAATGGTTGTTTCGAAGATGAGACGCAGTTAGACTTACAATAACATTGGTCCTGATATCTGCAATAATCATAGACTCTCTTGAGACGCGCTCACGAGCAGAGGAAGCTGATTCCCGGATATATGCGAACGCTCCATCGAAATATTGACTCTTGCGCTTTGCCAGCTCCTTCTGCTGTGGACTTTTGTTCTGATCAAATATAGCCTCATCTCCAGGAGCCCCTCGTTCGATTTTCCTTGTGATACGGTTCAGCTCCGACTGACTGGACGATGGACTTGGGTCGGGGATCGCCATGCCGCTATCAACTGGCGAAGGAGGTAAGTGAAGGTGCGACAAGGGAAGTTCCTTATTTCTCCGGTCGATTACCACAACGGCATCTGTAGGTTCTTCGAGGGAGATGCTTTGGTTTGTAAAGGATGGAGACCGTTCTGAGGTCGTAACGCTGCTGGGCATTTTTGGGTCGCGTGACCAGTGAGTGGATTTTTGTTGGATCGGATCGAACAAGAGACACTAAAGGGAGCTTGGAATGATAAGTCCGGCCTCTGCGTAGCAATATGGACTAATGTGAATCAAGTGCCAATGTCGAATCAGAGCAAACGGGCGAGACAAGGCCTCCTGACACCAACCACAAGGCACGGGAAGTCACTGATTTGAGCGATGCGATGCGATGCGATGCGTAGGTTATGCGGTGCGCCGAACACGCTCGGGGTGAATTGGAATTCGAGGCTGAGGAGGCGGAGGCGGAGGTGAAGGTGAAGGTGAAGGTGAAGAGGAGTGAAGAAAAGGGCAAAGGCGAGCAGGTGGTAAAATAGTTGAAGTGGCAAGCTGGGTGAATATGAAAGTAAACCTTGAGGGCCGTTGAGGTATGAGGGTACTAGTACAAGCCAAGCACAAGCTCTGGCGAGGAACAATTGAGACGGGAAGCACTAATGGAGCAAAGACCCGCGCGGGTCACGGAGATGAAAAAGGTTATGTGGGGTATGGTATGGTATGGTATGGTATTGTAATGGAGGGATACCTTGTTTAAAAGCTTGTTGAACCAATGGATAAGGTAGACGAGATGGCAACCTATCTAGGATGATATCTAGGATGATATCTAGGATGATATCTAGGATGCTATCTAGGATGCTCCTATCCCCCCCCGGAACTAAATGTAGAGTGCACAGACATTTAGTATGGCACAGCGGCCGTGCGATTACATTTACTTAAGGGGGGGGGGGATAGTATCTAGGATGCCATCTCCACCTAGGTAGGCTGTCGAGGCTGTTATCAGTTGTTCTGCGTTCTGCAGGAGCTAAGCAAGGTGGCTCGTCTGGCCCTTGCCAACGTCGCCTCTGAACTTTATTGCCCGATCGACCCCATTCAGTCAGGAAGGCCGTGGTTGCAGGACCAATTCTTACCTACTTAGGTACCTATGGATATAGATGATTCCAAGCCGAGCTGGGTGCAGTGGTGCGTTGTTATCGGCGTCGCACACAGTCAGGCCCATCCCATCTGTGGAGCACTGGAGGTGATCTCTGATGGTCTACAGACACACCGCCTGATGTAGAGGCCTGATGTGGGGAAACTCTAGAATAGAATTGTCTCTACTGAGAGTTTAGTTTAGTTTAGTTCAATCCCGTTAACCTTTTTCAACTAGGTAAAATTATTCACCCAAGCTAACCAAGTTAAGACGTTTTCCGGTCGCAACACCAGGGCACCAAGTACACAACCATTATCCCTAGCCCTAGCCCTAGCCCTAGCCCAACCTTAACCCAAAAAACCAAAAACCAGGTCATTATCCCTTGGAATAGAGAATTGGTGTTTTGCGCGCAGGGGAGTGCGCAATTGGGTTAGAGTCGGGCGATTTAGTCAAAAGGGTCAGGCGATTTAGCTGAAGCCTCCACCGACTCACCGAGCATTCCATTCGTACCGCTGTCATCGTCCGAAAGAGGAAGGATGGCGTGGGCTGCACTCAAACAGGAAAGGGTCCTTGATTATCCGCTCAGTTGGGGATAGCATGGAAAGGATGGATTTCTTTCCCCATGTCACGATGGGATGTCTCTCGTGTCTGAGAGCAGGAAAGTTCGTATTGACCGACTCGCACCTGCCCTAAAATGCCCTCCCGCGAGAGTTGCGCGTGGTCGCGAATGCGAATTGCTTCAACTGGGAAGCAAGATGCGCCACCATCGGGGCCAGCTCAGAAAGAAGAAGAAGAAGAAGAAGAAGAAGAAGAAGAAGGGTTCTAGAGCTGAAAATCCCCAACATGTAGGGCTGACTCGCTCAAGAATCCCGTCCTTTTGGTTGGTGATTCATGGACCCCAACTCAGATCAAACTTCAGTCGAGCAACTTGATTCGTGCCACGCATCGTCCGGATCTTTGGAGCTGATGGGGAAATCGCAGAAGCAAAGAAGCAGATAAGACACTCTCTGCCGCGGTGCTGAAGATCTCTCGACTGGTCTCGTTCTGGTGGAGAAAAAAGGCTTGCTTCTGCTCCAGGTCTTGGGCTAAAAATAGAAATTTCATCGGTCGTCAACCAATCTTTTCTGTTTTTCTCCTCGCACTTTCTTTGTTTCCTTGAATCGCTCTTGTGCTCCTGTATTCTATCGTTTCAATAGTTGCTCTGCTTTCGTGTTCTGTAGGACGTCGTGGGATCTTTGAGCTACATGGCCACCGCATTGGCATCACGCGAGCTTTTGCCACCCAGGTACCGGTTTTGAAATACCCCGCCTCGTTTTTTTGGATCTTCTCGTTGTATTTTTCAGTCATCGAGGAATACAGAAATGTGATTGATGGTTCATTTTATTCACAGCTTCTTGTGCGTCGGGTTCGGGTTATATATGAAATCTTTCGGCACTGGGCTTGGGGGTTTTACAAGCAAATGATAGGTTAATTATAGGTTACTTGTTAAACAGTATATAAACCAGTTGCAACGCATGAAGTTATGTATATTCGGTTTTCGGGTTTGATTCTCTTCGACGTGTCCCACAGTGCTGCTCTAATGCAAACCACATTTGCTTGTCGCTTCTTGATGGATGCAAGCTGAGAAGGACGAAAAAATAGGAGGTGAAAAAGAAAAACAGGGTACTCTTGTTACTCGAGAGCGGAAGTGAACTTGTTGGTTTACCCTCCATCCCTGGGCTTCAAGTAGGTTCATGGCCGGTAGCCGCGGGGTTTGGACGCGATATAAAGAAGAATGCATCCGAGAAATGACCTGACATCTAGATCGAGCAAGACAGACGGACGAAACCCGAGGAAAAAACACTCGAGATGTGAAGTTCTTCGAGGTGTGCGACAGCAAACCAACACCACGGGAAACTGGTGTCTCATGTGTTTACCCGGCCGTTTTTGTCAAACAGTAACACTTGCACTGTACCACAATTCCTTCCCATCGAGGCACCCAAGGCAGTCACACTCGAGGCTCAAACACTTGAAGCAACTGTTGGTGTAAAGCTTTATCCACACGTTCATGCGTCCTCGTAGAACAAATCCCCAGAGCCCGCCAACCTGGTGAACCATCCGGGCATATTCGTGGACTTGGCCGGATTTGGACCCGAACGTCACCCATCGAAACGTATAAGAAGACAAACCTCCTAAGATCAATACCAGACTTCCCTTGTCGCGACACTTGGATAAGATAACTGCTTAATATGTCGACCATCTCAAGGAAATTGGGTGTGCAAGTTTTCGCGTTGACAAGGGCGAAAATAGACGCTCAAGGGTCTTCTTACGCGAGCATGCACGAAAGCGCCGGCACCCAACCTCGTCCGCTCATTCGCTATCCACGCACATCTTCCAACCACACAAAAAGACCACTCCAACTCTCACTGGCTAGAAATGCATCGATCAAACGAAACGCCCACCACAGCGCATACGGAGAAGATATCCTGGGCTATCGCGACCAGGAGACAAAGAATAGAATCTCACCCGCAGCGTACAGTAGTGTAGCTTGATCGATTCCTATTTATGTATCGCGGGTCTCCATGTCGGCGTCTATGTGATATAGAAGGGTGGAAGGAGAAGTACTTGAATGTTTCGTTTCCTCTTCTCTCTTCCTTGAACGTGTTTCCATCTCTTGATCCAATAGTCTTTTCAACCTTTCTTATCCTTTTCAACCCTTCCCACATTCGATCCTTACCGCTACATTCTCCTATACCCTCCTACTTTTCATATTCAAAGCTCTTTCGTCATCATGTCCACCGAAAGCAAACCCCAGTTCCAATCCGAGGTCGTACAATCCGACTTTGAAGAATTCGATGCCCCCAGACAACCCGTCAAATCACCTCTGGTCAAAGTCTCGGATTCAGTTCGTCTGGGCTTGACGGCCCTCGCTTTGCTATCTTCGCTTGTGATTCTTGGTACTTCGGCCGAGACGCTCGCTACATTTAATAATACACACCAAGGGCAGAACTATCTCCTTCCTTTATGGCCGACGGATTTCGATCTTAGACCTACGACTGCGCTGGTCGCTTGCTCTGCTGTTATTCTCGTTAGCAGCGCTGTCTCATTAGCTGTCGGGTTGGTTTCTACTGTACGTACCTATTCCCTCCTCTTCCTTCCCCTTCCAACTTCACAAACTAACATCCTGAAGATCTCAAACCCCCTGCGAATCATCCTCTCCTTCTTCGCATCCACGGTCGCTCTCATCGCTGGACTGGTAGGAACATCGTTCTTCTACGGCGTCAACACCTCAACCACCACCTCCTCGTTACAGAGCTGGAGTTGCCAATGGAGTGCGATTGATATGGGTATGAAGCCTCACTGGGGTAGTCTATGTAAGGAGAGTAAGACGGGATTATATCTGATGGTTATGATAATTCCTTTGGAGGTCATTGTTTTGTCTACTATTGTTGTTGGGATGTTTGCACAGAAGGCGAGCAAGACGAACCAGGTCAGGGATGAGGAGAACCGGGAGAGAAAGGGTAGTCCTGCTATGTCTTGAGTGCGAGAAGACGAGGTTGGATAGGAAAAGGTTGTGGTAATTACGTTGTGCTAGCTTTGATTCTTTCCGCAGGTGCGAGATTGAGATTGAGATTGAGATTCTCGAGCTGGTCTGAAGCTGGCTAGCTTGTTTGTTGGGAATAGGATCGTGATGGGGTAGATATCGGGCGTTCGTGTGCTTTGTTTTTGGACTGGGGATTGGTCATTTATATACACCTCCTAGGGGAGATCTCACGTTGTACAACCTATTCCTTATCATCAAGACCAAAAATATGATTAGCTTACTGTCATTACTATTACGCTCCACTCTCCGCGTCCTCGTCTTCTTTATAAGCTTCTCGATGCAGTTCCTTCCCCATCTTCTCCATGCTGATGGTTACGATGGTACTGTTTTTGAGATGACTTGTTGTCGAGGTGTGTCTGGTGACAGCCCCGGGTGCCGTATCCAGCTTTCAAATCATCTGTTTACCTCCCCATTAAAATTAAATGTTATTTCTGACAGCTGGGAACCTTAAAATCGTGCAGGTGTCACACTAAAAAAGAAGATTCAGGATTAACGTTTATTAAAGAGGGGGGGGGGGGAAGGGGGGAGAGAGTAAAGTACTTCTATGAAGCCAAACCTTTATTTTGAGGAGCAAATTTTACTTCGTCCTGGTGACCTGCTAGCTGGGGGATGTTCGGGGGCGCTCGAACGCCTTGAGCGCAGAGCAGAAGTATCTTCCCCATAATTGTAAATTGAGGGAATGTCTTCATCCATTGTCGAGATTGTTTCGTGTCGTGTCGTGTCGTGTCCAGTCGAGTGCGGGCTTGAAGCCTTTCAAGAACTTCCGGCGGAGTTGCAGGCGTTAAGTGTTATTGTTATCTACCTATTAAAGGCCTTGAGTTGTAGTGCTAAGTTCCTTTTACACCTTCGTCACCTCTAGGCTCTAGTAAACATACTTACGCTGATTGTTCTACCAACTTCCCGAGACATGTTAATTCAGAAAATTGTTGATCCTTTAATCCTCCTCATACTTTGCTACCTACCTATCGCTGCTCAATCCAAACATTCGCATTGATCCACTCAACCCCTCGTCTTGGTTATTAGGCAGCTAATTTAGGCTACATGTCTTGCTAGCCTTGTACGCACGCGTTTTTTGATATCTAAAATACATGCCATTTATTGTTCTCCATTTACCAGTGTTCTTCCGTCTCGTCATGTTGATCCACTCAAACCCTCCATGGCTTTTCAAACTAGCCTGAAGTGTTTCTCGTTATGTTTATTATAGCTAAGCAGGTACCCTTGATGAGTTTTAGTTTTACTTTGGTAGGCCCTGTTCGCTTCTCGATAGCAACATGGTTTCTGCTCTTTTCCTCCTTTCATCTTTGGAAATTGTTGCTGCAGCCTGCGGAACGTGGTCTTGATGGCTGGTTGCGCTATGCTCTGTTGTCACAAATTCCATCTCAATCCTTCCCCTTACAAGTCCTTTCACCCAACTCGACAAAAGTACTCCACTCTATGTCGCCGGGTTAGAATTGCAGAAAGGAATACTGGGCATTTTGGGACAGCAAGTCAGCGTCGATCACACATTTCAAAACCCAACAAACTCCTCGTCCTCCGTGGTTGTAGGAACACTTACTGGGTATGTCAAAACTGGTAGTGTTGATGGAATTCCAGAGCGTGGAGAGGATGGCTTCTGGCTGAGTACTAAAGGGAGCACAGTCCAAATTCTGGGTCAGAATGAGCGCGGTGCTCTTTATGGAGCATTCGAATAGCTTTCTTGACTTGGACAGGGCAACTTTTCAGAAGTCGCTTATGCCACGAATCCAATCAAGTGCTGGAATCAGATGGGTGAGTGGGAAGTTATCGGAGAATTTTCTCCCATTCCAGTTATTCGAGAGTCAAGATACTCTTTCTTCCTCCCTAAACGCTTTTCCTCAATATTTCTCAAGAAAGTAGATTAACTCTTTTATCCTAGGATTAGGTCAATCAATGGGGCAATATGGATGGAAGCATCGAGCGTGGCTATGGCCGTGCCTCGATCTTCTTCAAAGATGGCCAGATAGTGGAAGACTTGACCGGGTCAAGGAATATGCACGCTTTCCCGCTTCAATTCACATCAATGGACTCGTGGCTAACAATGTCAATGCCAATGCTTCTACTCTAAGCACTCAGAACATCGAAGGTCTAGGCAGAATTGCTGATGTTCTCCGGCCTTATGGCATTCAACTTGGAATTTCACTCAATTTCGCATCACCTACCGCCAATGGGACAGCAGTTCAAACTATCGACACGTTCGATCCCCTCGAATCATCCGTCATCACTTTGTGGACTGAAATGACCGCCAAGATCTATACCAGGGTTCAGACATGGCTGGTTACCTTGTCAAGACGAATTCGGAGGACCAACCTCGACCTTTGACTTATAACCGTACACTAGCCGATAGAGCAAACCTCTTTGCGAAAGCTATCAACCCTTTCGGGGGGGTTTGCATGTCCCGTGCTTTCGCGTAGGATCATCACATTGATCCTATCAACTGGGACAACGACCGGGCAAACGCAGCTGTCGACATTTTCAAGCCCTTGGATGTAGGGATGCTTATTCTTACGTTTCGTAAAGCAATACGAAACGCTCATTTGGCGTAAAGCGTAATATAGCTGTTAGCGTTATTATAGGATAAATTTTAGACATAAAAGTATATAAATATAGTACTGAA